>CAEGAF010089657.1:0-18555 GCA_903067075.1 Micropoecilia bifurca | reverse complement strand
GAGAAGAGAAGAGAAGAGAAGAGAAGAGAAGAGAAGAGAAGAGAAGAGACAAAGTGGAGGGTGAGACCCAGAGCTGCCACTTCCCACCAGGGGAGATGAATGACTTTTTACCTCTGGACACTGGGCCTTAATGAAACCTCCAGAGGCCAAACACTGGCGACTCGCACAATCAGCCGCTGTGTGTGCCACACGCTCACATGCACCGCAGCAGAGGAACGCAACCAGAAACTGCTCCTTACGAGCATATTCACAAACACACACACACACACACACACACACACACACACACACACACAGGGCAGAGCAGCAGAGGTGCTGCTGATTGAGACTGAGTCAGGCACACAGAGGCCACCTCTGCTAAAGCAGGTCAAAAAGGCGGAGCCCCGTTTCCTGTAATAGGGTGGTAGATGCGGCTCCCTGGAATCTGATTTGATTTTTCATTGCACCGTGAAAAGGATCCCCTCTTTAGGGGCAGCTTCATAAAATAAGCTTATGTTATTCATCGTAATTTTGCAAGCCTTCCTCTGCTAAATTACTTAGGAGAATCAGAAGTAGGGACACGCCGATCCACTTTTTTCACTCAAAATACCGATACAGATATCTGGGTTTTAGTATGTCGCCCGATACGATACAGAAAAACTGCTGAATTGATGTAAAATGTTTGAAAACAAAAATAAATGTATTTGGTAACTCTGCATCAGTACAGAACAATTAACTACACCAATAACTTCACAAATTTGGTGAAAGACAAAAAACAACGCAACTTTATTTAGGCTTTGTCAGTATTTATACGATACAGATGTAAATATGGGATCTGTACATCTCCTCTGCCTGGTATCACTTCTCAGCTACTCCTTGGATTTTATTTTTTTTTAAAACATTGCTCTTTAAGCTTCGATGATGGAGATAACAGCTGTGTTACGTCTGGAGGATCTTGTCCTGTCCTGCCAGCTTCATATAGATGACCTTTAATCTGCCAGCCTATTTCAGCGCTGAGAGAAACTTCTCACAGTTGATTCCTTCCAACTTCCATCCACAGAGTCAGTCAGTGGGTTTTTATTGGCACTGCTGGCATTTCTGTGGTTCACCCCACCACCACACTCACACCACCTCCCAGTCTATCCAACTCCATCCCTCTAATACCCTCAATTAATGCAGCGCGGCAACGCGGGGTTATCGCTCCCCGCATCCCCCCAACCCCCTTCCACTCGTGGTGGTGGCGCCTTTCCATCGCTCCATCCCTCTCCATCATTCTCAATTAAAACAGAAGCCGGATGGTTCGCTTTTATCTGCTCTTATGAATATGCAGGAAGCTCTTATCCCTTCGCCGAGCACCAGGTGAAATGAGCACCACATAGAAATGCTTCTCTTGTTAGGGGCTCAAACAGGAAATACCTTTGCTCACCTGAGCATGTTATCTCTGCTCTGCTCGGAGAATCGCTGCTTTATTTTTGGGACATTAACTGTAATAAATTTCTCTTTTCGTGTGACTGTAGAGCTTTTATTGGGACTTTAATTATTGTTACTTTATAGTGCATTCAGAATTGAAAATAAACTGTTTCATTACAATTTTTTGTGTGTGATTTGGCAGTTTTTTTTCCCTCACCAGTTTTTCAGTTATGAAATTGAGATTTCATAATCTCAATTGTGAAATCTCCAAAGCATAAGTTTGAGAAAACAGTACCTCTTGGATACAATTCTAAAAATACATATATTTTGTTATTGTTTCTTTGATTATTTCCATTGAATTACTTGAATTGTGTGCTAAGTTGTTTTTGTTTTTCAGTGTGAGTTGACTGCAGTTCTGCCCAATTAAATCACATTTCTGCATGAATAATTTAATTTAGTGGATAGTTTTGCACCTTTGATGGATTGTAAAATTCAAAAAATGGTTTGATGTCATAAAGTAAAAATTATTTTACTTATTAACTTAAAACTTTAATGACATACTTTATCTTCCACAAAGTGCACCGACAGAGATTTGTTTCAAACTTAGACATAAAATCTGCAATTCTTTTCTTGTTTTTTCTCTCTGTTGAAGATCAAGCAGCATCTCAACTCCACACAAAGACGTCCTCATTCCTTTGGATCTTCAGTTCCACATAAAGACAGGGTGGATATTTTAGAGCTTTATGGGTGATGGAAGAAAGCATCAATAGCATCAGATCATTAGTTTAGTCCTTGTTTGAGGCTCTTCCAGCAATGAGCGATATGATAAAAAAAAGGAAAATGAAAGGAACAGATTTCTCTTTCAACAGTTGAGAACAAGAGCAGGGAAGTTTTAGTCGTGGGGAACAGCGCCATCTGTTGGATGTGTCGAGACGCAAAGAAAGAAGAGAGCAGAAAAATAATCCCTTTGCTGATCATTAAAAACCTCTCATTATACTATAAGGAGGGATACAGACAGACATGAAAAAAGAGCAGGATGACAAAATAAGAATGTAGAAAAGATAAGGAAAAGAAGGTGGAGGAAATGAAAGAGTAGCACATGAAGCAATCTGGTATGAAGTGAGAAGCAAAGGAAAGAAAGGAAAATATGGTACACATAACAGATTCAAAGGGATGAAATAAGGAAAAAAGAAAGTTGGTAATGTTAGAAAAAAAGGAAAAGTACAGAAAGAAGGAAAGAACTATGGAGGAAAGTGGAGAGAAGAATTTATAAAAGGATGATGAGCAAAGAAAGAAAGTTTGAAGCAAAAATAAGGAATTACAGAAAAAGGGGAAAAAACCATAAAAATAAGGAAGAAAAAACAAACAGATAAAGAAAGATGATAAATTATAGAGCAAAGTAAATGTTCACATTAAAGCAGGTGAACATGCTGGTGTGTCTGTTGTTCTGCTTAAGACCTTCGCAAGTTTGACACCTGACTAAAACCCAACACCCTCCTATTGGCCTGCCTCATTACCCTGCACAGCAAACCAAGCATTGTTCAGCGTCAGAGAGAAACCAGGAACGGGCAGAGAGTGTATGTGTGCGTGTGTCTGGGGTTGGGAGGAACAGAGGCACAGAGCCTGCAGGCTCAGCGTCACTCACATCAGCAAATGTGTCCCTGAGTTTGACATATGTCTGATACGTATGTCTCCCACACACTAACACGGACATCCAAAAATACGCACACACACTTCAATCCCGCTCCATCGCCAAGGGCCCACTGTTGGCTATTCCCTCATTTCACACACTTTAGAGCTGTAGCCTTAGGCAGCCAACAAGGCAGCCTCCTGTGTCAGAGCACAGACACGCACACCTATACACACACACTGTCATCCAGTACAAAACACTGGATCCCCTTTGAAACAATGTGTAGAATTTAATGAGAAATTAGAGTGCGTGTGCATGCATGTGTGTGTGCGTGTGTGTTTGACTGGGGCCGACGGACTTTTTCTGTTTTAAAGAAATCAGCTGAGACCCATCAACCCTGGTGGAGGAACATATGTGTCAAAATCTACTGTTCCAAAATCAGATTCAAAGCAAACTGTTCCAAATATCTGGAAATACCAAAATACTTCAAACTTCAAACATCTTTACAGAAACGTTTCAGTTTCAGTTATTTCATTAGCTCATTTAAAACATGAAATTATATGCTCCTATTAACATCACCACAGAATAACCATCTCAACAATATTTTGTGTTGGCCTTTCAAAAAATTCAATATAAAATATCTGCAGTATTGTGAAGAGCAGATATAGTTACATATTTATGTACAATAATTAGCACAATTGTTTACTGTGTTTCACACAAGTAACAGAGTTTCTCTCCGTTACTTTGATGTTCTTCAATGGTTATTTTTACAAAAGATAAAATGACTATTAGTGTGAAAGTATCATTTCACACTAATAGCAATTCATTTCCAGTTTTATATATATATTTTATAATTTTCAGTTTTCACAAAAATGTTTGCAGCTGAAAGAGAGAGAAAAAGATAAAAATCCAACTAAATAAATTAGGCTCCTACTACCCAAATGCCCACTGACAATAAATTCCAAAATATTCAAAAACAATAACATAATGACAAACTATACATGTAACAAATGGTGCACTGCGTTGGATATGATCCTGTTTGTCCAATGCAAATGAAAAATAGAAATAAACACAAAATATAATTGACCTGGATTACACACCAAATTTTGCCACAAAGAGAAGTGAAGTTTTGTAATTGCATTTCTATTTATAATTGCTACATTTATATTTAATCAAGAAAGGGGTAAATCTTTACATTTCTCATACATTTTTCTTTTGTTCTTTTGTTTGGAGATCAAAAAAGTAATAAACAGAAGATCTAAAACTCTATTCAGACTAACTTTGCCATTAGACTGTAACAGAGTCAGACATTCAGCTAAGTGTGAAAAACTTTGGGCGATGCCAGGGCAACGGCTGTAATTAGCTCTACCTTGGCTTGTCTCCGTACTCAATATAGTATGATAAGGGAAAGAAATGTATCATGACGTTTTTGGCTGTGCCTCCCTTTTAAAAGCTGATTATTTACTTCCTCTTTGAACACACACGATGCCTTCCTATTTCATGGTAAATAAAAATCGGATTTTGCCACTCTGCTACTGTTCTTCCCACTCGTTACCAGCCTCCAAGTTCACCCCAATTAAACAGGAGCTCTGCGTGCCCTTTATGAATCATCACTTCCCTCATGACAAATTAAACATTACCATTAAAGCTAAAGATTGAATTGAAAGACCCTTTCTCTCGACTGCCGTTCAACCAGCCCACCCCACCCTCTTTCTTCTTAACTGTTCTTCCAGCGAGCAATAACCCTAGCTCTAATTAGCAGGAAGCCTGAATCTCCAGACTGATTTGGTTCAGGCTAATTTGTCTGTATTATTACCTGGGTGACATTCAGATCTGCTGCCTTTACATATTTGTAGGGTCTCTTCTCTTAAAACATATTTTAAACGGCAGCAGGGTAGATTTATCCTGCGTTGTTTTGTCAATCTGCTCCTCAAGAATGAGTGCAGCTGTTAGTCAGTGGCCACAGTCTTGTGAATGTTGTGGAAGGAAAAAATTTAAGACACAGAGAAAGAAACTTAATCATAGCAATTGATTGATTCATACTTTTACTGATTTTCATGATTGCTTTTTGGAAGCTTGGGCCTCGTTACTGAGCCTGCTGAGCCTGGCAAGCCCAGGTAAGTGGAAGAAGATGGATGGATGGATGGATGGATGGATGGATGGATGGATGGATGGATGGATGGATGGATGGATGGATGGATGGATGGACACAAACTAAAATCTTTTACACAAAAAAAGTAGAGTAGTAGAGTGTTTACCCATGGTAGGACCTCAGAAGTGCATAAAAAAGAAGAGTGACCATGATCGAGCAGTTTTGAGTTTACTGCCGGAGCAGCTTGTGTTTAACAAGCAGGATGTCTGTTATCCACTTTCTTGTGAAAACTCTGGCAGATCTATTATGTCTAATTCTATAATTTGTGCTCTGAGCAACATTATGCTTTATTATTTATTTTACAATACATTTAGCATTCCTCATTGCACTTTTTGAATCATTTGAAGGTTTGTTGCACTTTATTTTTACATCCTTGACCAATATAATCAACCTATTGTTTTTGTAACAATTTCAGTTTCTTTATTATTTATTTCACATTGGCTGTTCTACTCCTAATTGCACTGACTGAACAAATTAAAGTTGATTTTGCATGTTTGGCCAAATTTGTGGAGCTATTGGTGTATTTCAGTGTGCTGTACTGGTGCAGAGTTATCAAACAAATTTGTAATTCAGACCACTGATGTCTGTGTTTAATAAAATAAATGTTTTAAATCAATTCAGCACAGTTTTTCTGGATCGGATCATATTGACCAATATGTCACATAACTATATTGATATTGATATTGAATTGAGAAAATGGATCAGTGCATCCCTGAAAAAATATAGTGTGCTTTAGAACCTCCGAAGTGAGGAAAAAAGTCTAGAAAGGTACCGTTTTATAGGCACATAATAGGCACAACTAATCATTTGTTTTTATTGGGGCATTTACTCAAAAAATTGTCTTCTCTCCTGCAACATAAAAGCTCAGGCACCTGACCCCTTAAACCTATGCCCTCATTCCCCCCTTCTCAATATACTTCCATATCAAATGCATATTTCATATTTCTCTATTGACTAAGAAGAAAAAGCAGCAACACACTCCATCTAAAAATGTTATTGCTTATACTAAATCACAGACTATTGTGTTGATAAACTGGCTGGACTTTGAGATTGAAGTAGACTGGAGATGATTCCCCCAGTGTTAAAACAGGTAACACAAGGGGGTGTTTAGCTGCACGCATACACAAGTTAATGTGTCTGTTAGATGCAGCTGCAGGGGTGCAGAGGGGCCTAATGGAGGGTTTACAACCATGTTTACTAGTTTTAAACATGTCATAAACAACGCTAATAGGGTCAACTTTGCATGTAGGAGGTCACTGCAAACATCAGACAAAGAGGAGAATCTCTGCTCGGTGTCATCATATCTCTGGAGAGGACGCACTCATCATCCACAGTTTAAGCTACGAACGTATCGTATTTCCTTTATAGCATAAACTGCGAAGTGGAACATATTGACTGGGTGTCACCTGGTAAATGTCAAATACTGACATTTACAAGGACAATTATGAGTATGGACGCACCACTGTCGCACTGCAGCTTAGATCCAGGGTCAGGCTTCAGACAGCTGCTGGATTCACCGCTACAGTGTGAGTTCAAAGCGGGAAGAAAAGGGAGCTGGAGAAATGAAGTGCTAACTTTGAAAGATTGGAATAAAATTGGAATCATTCTAGAGTTACAACAGCGTGCAGAAAACGCCATAGGTGCACGTCTTGTGGATGTGATTTTTTTCATTAGTTTGTTGGCTTGTTTGGTCAACATGTACTTTGGTGTGCCTGACTCATTAAGACACATTAACAGAGTTTTCATTGGGGCTGACTCCAACATCTCTGTCTCATCTCCAATCAAGGAAGACATCATGTCAGCATAAACACACATAAGACAGGGATAGCGCCTCAGAAAGATGAAAAAAATAAATGGCACGCTAAGGAAAAAAACTGATTGTGAGAGTGTCTTTTTTTTCTTTTTCATCTGCAGATAACAGAATTGTGGTGTGACAAACTCAGAACTCCTTGCTTTCTGCCCAGGGCCATGTTAATTGCAATAATTTGCTCTGACAATCTCACAACATGAAAAAAGAAAGGCAGTGGGAGTGCGGCTGGGTTCGAGCGTGTGTATGTGGCGAGGCTTTTGTTGCCCAACAGTTTTTGTCATTTTTCAGCGATGATTGAATTAGCAACAAGAGTTCTGTCTACCTATAATCAATCATTACCCTCACTCCCATGCCACCCAATATCACCAAAACCATATTTCCCCCACTTGAAGACAAAATGCTTCTTGATTGTGTTGCACACTTGTCTATATATATATATCACATGGGCTGGTTGTGCTGGGCAATATTGAGTTTGAGGTCTTTTTTTTCCCCTTTTTTCACAACATTCCCAACATTATTGTGTGTTCGTGTGTGTGTGTGGGTCACAACAAAGGATTTTTACTTTATTGATTTGAAAGAATAGATGCTCACTACCACTGTTCCTGGGACAGATTGGAGACTTGAATGCTCTGATGTAAGATGTTTTCGCACATTGTTCAAAAAACGTTCAAGTCCGTTTCATTCATGCGGTTTGTCTTTGCTTTTAAATAGCCTCAATGGAGAACTTGAAAGGCCTCTGGAAAAGAAGAGAAGTAATCAATCTCCTATAGCACAATGTCTATGCATAACATTGTCCATTTATACTAAAAGGTTCTGTCAATTATAAATCCACCTTGGAAAACAAGACCCCTTGTCTAAAAATAGCCCCTAGATTACAATCGAATTGTGTCACTGTCATACTGAGATCAGGATGTTAATCCATCCATCCATTTTCTTCCACTTATCCAGTGTCGGGTCATGGAGGCACCAGAAAGACCCAAGATATAAAGTACAAGCAAGACGTCCCTCTCCCCATCTGCTTGCTCTAGCTCCTCCAAGGGAATCCGAATGTCTATCCAATGAGTTGTGGGTCTTTCTCTGGGTCTAAGGCATCCATCCTAGCCAGATACCTGGCTCCTCTCAATGCGGAGAAGCAACATACTCTGAGTTCCTCCCAGATGACTGAGCTTCTCACCCTATTTCTAATGGAGAGCCCAGACACCCTGTGGAGGAAACTTATTTCAGCCGCTTGTATCAGTGACTTCGTTCTTTCAGTCATTACTCAAAGCTTGTGGCCATAGATGAGGGTAAGTGTGACCAATATGGCCCCACGCTTTGTTCTGATACAAGGAGGCGCAAACAACTCAAAAACCCAGACAGCGGAACAATCAAATTTAAAATATTTTATTAAAAAGAGTCACTTTTAAAAGAGACAGTAAAAAAAACAGTCCTTTTCTTTTTGAATAATAAAATCCAAAGTTCCGTAACTGTCCTTAAAAGAAAGTCACTAATTCGAGGCCATCAGTTGGGTTCCACTTATTGAGCTGCTCCAGGTAAATGCAATCTGCCTACAAGGTGTTCACTTGCTGATCCTCGGCTGACTTCTTCGACGCTCCTGCACCATTCCACTCTTTGGCGTGCCACGTTCTTTTCAGACTGACCCAAAGGCGCGGGCTGGTTCCCTTCTGCCCCGATCCTCTGCACTGAGTCATCGGCCCACCTCTCCGCGCTCCATGCCTGGCGTGCGAATTCCTTCCGCCCCGATCCTCTACACCATCTCTGTCACTTACAGGATCAGTCTACACACCTTTCTCCTTCTTCCAGGCTCCTTTTATTCTGGCTTCAATCAGCCTCACCTGGGCGCAATCAGTGGGTTCCGCCTCTTAAACTGTGCCGTGTGTTTGGGTTGTTAAAGGGGAAAACAAAACACAAAACAATCCAAACATGCAAAGCACAAAAAAAATAAAATTAAAGAAAACAATCATATTTTCCACTGTGCAACATAAGGACGTAGAATGACCGGTAGACTGAGGGCTTTGCCTTTTGGCTCAGCTCTCTTTTCACCAGTACATCGCCCACTTCACTGTAGACATAGAACAGCATGCCTATTGATCTCCCTCTCCTTTTAGCCCAAATTTATGAACAAGATCATCCATCCATTAGGTTTCCCTTGTTTCAGGACTGGGTCAGCAGAGGAGCCTTTCCCTCTACTCAGCTTCTCAAACAAGATTCCAGAGGTGATCCAGAACTCTAACATTTTTGTTGCATAGTAAGCAGCTTGTTTACACATCTCTCCCCTGGTCGGAGTCTCTCATTTTTTGAAACTGAGTCTTAGAGTGAAACATTTCTGAAGCACTCCTCGCAGGGGTGAAAGTGCACGTGTAAAACGGACCACTGCATGGTGTGTTCTACCCATGTTCAGGCAGATAGCAACAAAAACAATGGCTGAGAGCATTGTGCTGCATCTGCTTAATTCAACATGTCTGATAAGAAAGATATATTTATATTATAACAACTACAGAAGATTTAAGGTATCTTAGTGGCGCCGTCTAAACGTGGAACGTTTCCCTGATGGACTTCTGAAAATACCGTCTGTTTCCAGACAACAGTCTCGTCTAAACGTAGCCCTAGTGGGACATGGCCACAACCTGTTACTCATGGAGTAACAACTTGTTACTCATGGAGTAACAACTTGGTATAAATTTGAAACAAAGAGCTTACAGATAATACAAAATATGTGTCTGTAAATCTTTTGGGTCTCCTTCTACAAGTTTATCACAATAGTTTTCTGGAATTGTGGCTCCTGACAGGACACATATTTCTATGGAACTGAGATTAGGGCTTCATGATGGCCTCTCCAAAACATTAACTATCAGACTTAGAGAGACATCAGGAAATTATTCACACAATTGGTCTATTGATTTATCTGAAAGGATATTGTTGTATATTTCCTTTTTTTTTTTTAAAATAATCAGAAAAATGTCCATCATAGCCAGCTGAATGCTCTACCCGTGCTGAGACTGTTTATAATGATGTGTCAGAGCCTGTATCGAGTTGATTGCTGTGCTCAGGGTCATTGCAGGTGGTGATAGCCAGACAGGGGGCATTGCTCACTGCGGTGCCGCACTGCTTTGGTGATTTGTAAGCCGATTTGTTCCTTTATTTCCCCTGGCTGTACACACGCAGGCCCAGGGACCTTACACTTCCAGAAACACACTCGCACACACGGAACAAGCAGCAGCACAAAAAGGGCCCTCCCATAGGACAATCTGTTCTGAATCGCATTACAGCCATTTCCCATTCTGTAGGTGGGGACCTGCCCCAGCAGAAATCAAATATTTATCATGTTGTATTAACCCCCACCACTGGCCCTGCACACACAGACCCAAACACACACACTATCAGTCCCCACACTGCCACTACACACACCAAATTCATTATCCTATTAGGCCATAGCTCAGGCACTCTGGCTGGTGGGAGTGCAAACAGATGCATGTAGTTTAGAATCTGTGTCCATGAATACACACAGACACACACACGCAGAGCATCTTTCTATCTTCACAAGGACTTTGCATTGACTTCCATTCATTTTACATTCATTCCTATGGCCTGACCCTAACCCTAATTTAACCTAAACTTAATTTACCCCTTAGCTCTAAAGCTGACCCCTAACCCTGGACAGGACTCATTCTTCTCAGGTTCAGGTTTTGGGAAACGAAACAAGCAGTGGGTCCTCACAACAAGGTTTTTGTTGGAAAAATGGGCCTTACAAGGTGAGAAATGCTAAAACACATACACACACAACACACTTATCGAAAAAAAAATTTTTTAGATTGCCAACAGCCCACTGCTGTTGGGTCAGTTAGTTTTAATGTGGTGTATGTTATAAATAATATAAATCACATCTAGTTCTTCCATTGATTGCAAATTACAGTCTGTCTGCTGTAGCTCCGATCATTTTTCTTCCTGTCTGTCTGTAGCGCTCAGAGAAAAGCACAAAGTTTCCTGGCACTCTGCCTGCTCAACGGCAAAACCATGACAACATGCACACCTTGGTTCAGTTTCAGCAGCTGACATGGCAGGTTTTGATTCTGATTTCAAACTGAAAGTGGTCAGTAAATGTTATCAAATCAAATTTTCAAACGTAAATTAAAAATAGTTTGGATTGGAGTTGGTTTTTCATGATCACCAGACAGTTTTAGACCTTTTTAGATGATAACCTACGACTATATTAGAGGCATCATAGACAGAAAGAAGGTAACAAGTACATTTCTGCCAAAAAATTCAAATTTTGAGAAACAATTTAAGGCATGAAATAAACTGTCTTGAAAGAGAGGTGATATAAATTAAGGGATTACTCAAACTTAAAGATTTGTAATTTTTGTATTTCAATCCATGGTGTAAAATTATGGATTAAGTTAATTGAGGAGTTACAACAAAGTCCAAATTTAATACAATTCAAACAAAGATTATAAGGAGATCATTTTCACAAGATATAGAAACATAGGTGACAGTTAGTACAAATATGTCAATCTATGGATGCATATATTCAGACACATGTAAACCCAGATAAAATGGAAAATTAATTAACCTATGTTTTTTATTTTTTATTAAAAAATAATATTATACCCCATAAACTCATACATGGTATGAGTTCAAAAGTTTCTCATTTCGTCCTACTCCTTTTTGAGCATGTTAAGATTATCATGGTGCTGCTGTCATGTTCAAAATAAATAAATAAAATAAATCTCAAACATTTTATAGAAAAAACTTGGACGTTTCTGAGTTTTTTTGTCTAAAATTTACTCCTTTTTTATCTACAATGGCTCCAGTATTCCATCATATGCACCAAATACTCTGCACTTAAGGAAATAAAAAACATTATTGCTCTGGTAGTGCCTTTTTTTAAGGGTCTTGTTGTGGCCTTTATTTGAAGGTAGTTTGACAGGAAGGAGGGTAATGGGAAGCAGGGAAGACATGCAGCAAATGTCACCATGCTGGGAATCGAGCCTGTGACCACCGACATGAAGACCAAAGCTTCAATACCTGGGTTGTGCTTTGCCCCTGCGCCACCACAGCACCCCATGATAGTGCCTTTTAATGAAAACTGGTGCATATTTGGGAGTAAAACGATCATCGGACACATTCCGGGTATGTTTTGTGAAACGTGCGTGGTCCCAGTGTCTGAACAGTCAGGTGATATTTGGTTGCAGGAAAGATTCCTGATTCATCATTTTTGGTGGTTTGCCTGAAATATTTACAAAATGAATGAAATATATGAAAAAAATGTGTTTACAGTATCACACAATTACTGACACAATAACAGACAGATAAAAACTGAAATACGTAGACGAATATAGTCTATGTTCCTTGTAGTGTATAGAGGAAATTTAAATTACATAGCTTCCAATCAGAAATATCTACAAGAATTGTTGTAGCAAATCATGCTTAGTAACAATTTCCTTCAGATTTCTCTATTGAGCTAAGTTGTTTGGCTTGATATGCAGCATTTAGTAACTCAGGAACATTCTTTCTCCATTTATTTCACTTCTAAAGTTACAACATGTTTTTTAGATGGCATGGCTTGAATCCATCCATGTTAAAAGTTTAGTGGATTTGTGGAAGGGAGACTTTCATCTTCCTCCGAGGGTTCCTGTCTAGACTGGAAGGAGAGAAGCTAAAAAGAAAACAGTTCCACACACGCACAATTTGTGCACAGGCAAATATATCTGTCCTCTGATCCTGTCCTTCTGTCCCTTCAGCTCTCTTCTTCAGCGGTGGATTCATGACCCCACCGTACTCTGCTGTAATCAATAAAATGGTTTTTATGGTGATCAAGCTGCACCTTTTTTTTTATCCCACAAGACAAATCAAGAGAAATACACACCGTCAGACAGTGAAGTGACTTTCTTACCCAACATGGAGCGATTTAAAGTTGACTATGAATATCCCAAGGAATCACAGGGTCACTATGTAGGTGAAGGTTTGTCCAAGGTGTGTGTGCACTATGAGCACACAACTGTTTGTGGGTTTGTGTTTTAGAGTGTTGGATCAAAGCCACATGCCCAAACAAACACCAAATGAGTGAATCGGTTCAGAACTCAGACATCAACTGAATAATACAGTTTCTGTCAGAACAGATGAAGGTTAGAGTCAGAGCTTCTGTGGTGTTTGATACCACCCATTTCCTTTCTAATCCAATACTGAGTAAAATTCAAGCTGGTATTGGTGATAACGATCCAGTACCGATACTTTGTGTAAAAACATCTAATATGCTGGTGAGCCTGAAAGAAAGTGGTATAAATCAAATTTTTGCTTCATAAAAAAAACCACATAAGAGTCATTCAAGTACAGTGAAACAGCAGCCTCATTTACTACAGCCAAACTAGGTTAACAACAGCAGACAATTGTTCAAAATATGGGAAAATGGTGTTGCAAGCAAAATAATAAAAAACTAATAAAATAATAACCCTACTGAAATAAGTCTTTGTTTAATTATTAAGAACTACAATACAATGAAAGCTGAAATGGCTCCATGGGTGACTTCTGTTACAATCTGCCTGAGTGGGTGAGTGAGTGTGTGACTGAGCAGCAGAACGCTGCACCTGGGTATTACACACTTACTAGGCGGAAGAAAAAGTAGTTCCCATCAACCCGTCTCTTTCAGGAAAGATCTCAATAATTTTGTTACTTTCTAAGGCGCTGTTGTTGGGACACATTATGTCATAGGACTTAAGTATTTAAAGTTTTGATACTTGAATTTGAGAATTGATCTTAAAGGTCTGGTATCGGAAGAATCAATGTTTCAGTTTCAATCCAGAGATGACTATTGGACTGCCTGATCCGTCTCTATGCTCCTCCTGGAGATCCTCAGGGGGAGAATCACCTAAGCGCCCTGCACAGCCCCCCGCTCCGCTCCGGCCCTGTCAGTCATGGTGGATTTGGCTCTGCTGTAATTTCTTTACGAAGTCGGGAAACTTCTCCTCTTCGTCCTCAACTCTCTACATGGGAGGGTAAAAAGGCAATTAGAAGCAGTGAAAAACAACAGCAGGGTCTCCCAGCAACATCCATCTCCATCCTGCTGCTGCAAAAGCCCACTGCCCCCCCACCCACATCCTGTTGGCTGTGAGGAGTTAAGGACAGATTTATCACTGTAAATATTTTGACTCCTTGACTTTGGAGATAACTCCTCATTTTATGGGATCATATTTCCACCAGTTCTTTTCCTGCATTAGGTGCATACTGCACTTAAAAACTCCACCATTTCATTATTTGCACCAGCCCAATAAATATGACTTTATGGCATCCATAAATCAAGCAAACAAAAACACACTCCACACTGTTAATCTCACATATTCCACCATAAAGCAGCACCAATAAAGCAAGTGTTTTACACCAAATGTGCATCACTGAATACCTTAAGTAAATGTAATAAACGTGGCAAGCATGCTGAATAAATCTCCCTTGCCACATGTTGTTAATTTGATGCATTAGGCAATAATTTGGTATAAATAATTGTTTATTAGCGGACCGTCTTACACCGAGGCCTAATGATCCGCACTTAGCAAGTTTGGAGGAAGACTCCAATCAGCAAGCAACTTTCTAGCAGCTCGGTTGGTAATTAAAAATAGTAAAAGAATGGCACCATTTCCAGAAGTGGAAATATTAAAAGGAGGAACCACTTGTTAAGGTGGTTAAGGTTCTTTTCTGATCAAATTAGATGTTTTTAGGCATCAAGCATCAGAAAAGCAGGAGCCATCAGACAGGTGACCTCACAGGGAAAGCTGTCTTCAGCCCATTTTTTCAAATTCTTTGATCAGATTTGATCAAATCTGATCAAAAAAGAATGATTTTAAAAGAATGGTGCCATTCTTTTATTTGATCAAATAAGCTAGCAGTGCGCACGCCTTTGCTTTTGTTTAATAAAATGGAAAACGAATGGAATCTGCCAACCATGATGTTTGCAAATGTAAGCTAGCAGAATCTACAGTCCTTTCTCCTCTATCTGTTCACTTATTTATTAATTCACTTCATTTTATTCACTCACTCTCTTGATCAATAAGTAATTAATTTCCCTGGCTGAGGGAAAACAGGACCTATATTGTCTCTAACATCCACTTTGCTGCAGACTTTCATTTTTTCTCTTATTTTTTTTATTTTTTTTTTAAACTTCACATCTAACTCAGAGCAAAAGAATAAAAGGCATAAACAGAGGAGCGGCACCCGATTTATCCAAAAATATAGAGTTTGTTCCTTTGGGCTTTATTTGGTTTTTTTATTCTTAATTTATTGTTTTTCCTTTACTCTCCTCAAACTTTGAATCTCAAAGTAATAATTTGGGATTTGATTTGATTTTCATCTCAGGTTTAAAACGATGCCTGCATGTTATTCATTAGGGAGATAATAGTTACAACTTTGACTTCAGTTCAGTCAAGTTGTCTTGGTTTAACAGACTAACTAGAAATGGACAAAATTAAAAATGTTTATTAAAAAAACCCGAAATGGACAAAATAAAACTGAAAAGATAAAATATTGAGGCTCATTCAGATGTATAGTTTTCTGAGATTTTTTCCAAAGACATGTCTTCCAAAGTCTGTCTTGCATGGAGGGTCAGTCCTCAACTCTGCACTGACAGAACACCTTTAAATCAGAATAAGTTTGTGCACACGAACAAGGAATTTGACTTTGCTTCCACATTGCTTTCAATAAAAGCATTTTAAATATATAAGAAGTGAATTTAAAATTGAAAGAATGTTGGAAAACTGTGCAATAAAGGGTATCAGTGGTAAAAGCCAAGGAAGCGGTTTACCAGTGCTTGGCAACAACTCATGCAGGACATGTTACCAGTGGCGGAACAAGTCAGCATCGGCCTGGGGGCGGGGCTAAAGTCCAGGCCCTTTTACCCTTTGTCGAGAGCGGAGTGGGGGGAGGTGGTGGAAGCAGACGGACAGAGAGAAGGAACTTATTTTTTAGTGTGTTTTACCCAGAAAACACTTGGAGAAAATATCTGCAAAACTAGGAGTGACGCAATGACCGGGCAAGCCTACTATATAATATACTGGGGACCAGTTTTTATTATTCTACATACACCTTACTCTGCAGGAGACAGCCTTCTTTTTCCGGATCTTATCAGACGTTAAAACAAGTTGAAACTTTTCGGCCGCCTCCGCCCCTGCATGTTACTGTAGAATATTGTCTCTGTTGCCTGAAACTGAACTGTTAGCATGACTGCCATGAGACTGTCACACCAATCTTCGGTCAGAGTCCTCTTAAGGTTCGATACAAGACTGACTGCTACTGGGGACCCTTCCCTCAAATCAGCAAGTATGAGCTGCTGGTCATCACACAGGCTACCACTATTCAGAACAGACTGAATACTGGTCCTGTTTGATGAGCCGGACTGGATGAGTCCTGTTTGGCCAGAATGCAGTGAATTCCTCTTGAAGTATTTTTTTTTTCTGTAATTTTACAAAGTGAAATGATGTGGAGGTTTTCCCACAATTTCTCACATGTTCAAAACAACTGAAAAAGACATAAAATTCACTATTATGCATTGACCTACAAATTATGACAGTGGTGGTGGTGGAGTAAGATGTTTTATTTTGAGTAACATGATGATATTTTGTTTTTATGCTTAAAAAAATTTCATTTGTGAACCCTTACCTTTAGAAATGATTTATATGGTCCAGAAAGCAGCGACCATTCACTCTCCTTTTATATTAAAGAAACAATCTGGACAATTTACCTACCCATCAGAATTTTTGAGTTAGGGCTCAGAATGGGGCAAAATGGGATTAAAGTTGAGGGAGGAAGCTGTAATTCTGGCGTAAAATCTGCACAAAAATGTAACCAGCTGGTATGAAAAAAATTTATCGGGCCTCCTTCAAAAAACCAAAGATCACCAGAGCTAGTTGAGATTGTCAAGAGAGCCCAGATTCTGATTGATTCCCAGAAGAAAAACAAGCAAATAATTGTGCTTTTTACAAAATTATAGAGATTGCTGTTAGATTTCCTGTTTGGTGTTATAAATATCTTAATTTTAGCATCAGAATGGTTCACTCAGAAACAGTCCTTGTTGTGTCTGACTGACGCAGTGGTTTGCTTTCATATTTGTTGGAACTTTGTGGCACATACAGAAGAGATAAATTAGGCACTGAAGAGACAATAAAGTTCTGTGTTGGTTTTGTTGCGATAAAAGCCCTTTGACTCTTATCTTCCTCATCGATGTGCGTGATCAGCACTTAAAGCGAGTTGCCCAGAGAAGTCACCGCGCCGAGACACATTTCTTCATTCACACACTAACCCCTCCATGCACAGACAAAGCCCTTTGGCAAAACACAGACTGGCGCTTCTCTCGGCACCTAGGAACCCCACCTCAGGCCCCCTCCTCTTTCCAAGCCCCGGTGTCGTCCAATTCCTCCAGAATATCACGATCCATATATTTGATGTGGCCCAGATGGATCATGAAGATGCAGTGCTTCCCATTCTTCAGGTGAAAGCGTTATTATACCATGTTGTCGTTGTTAGCACCGGTGTGTTGGTGTAGCGGTCACACTATTTTTCTTTTCTTTTCTTTTCTTTTTTCCAGGTGAACCATGGCCGTGAGATTGGCCGGGGCAATAGAAAGAGAAATCACAGCGGAGAGGAAGGGAAATCGGATCAGCGAGCACAATAAAGCGGCAGCTCCAAGGAAAATGACCTGGGAAAGCAAGCCACACGGCAAACTCTCTGAATGTGTGTGTGTGTGTGTGCATTACCAAAATATATATTTAAGGGAAGAAGGACTGTGATACATATAACTACAGGCTGTCGTTTTGTTTGCTGACTCCTGTGGTGAAATAGGAGGCATACATCGTCTCTTATTGCTTAAAAACGGGGGGAAATGGTGGCGTTAGGGCGGTGCTGCAATGCAATCTCAGTTGCCCTTGGGTGTGGTGTGGTCCTGGTCACTCTGGGAGTGTGCTGCGGGAGTCACATGGTTCAGATGGATCACATCAATTTGCTACAAAAACAATATACCCCCGCCTATTCCTCTCTCCTTCATATAGTCCTTCTTATTTCTCTTCTAAGCCATCAGTCCATCATCACAGTATAGAAGAAGCCAATCCACACTTCTTTCCTCAGTCTCCTTTTCCTTTCTCAGATTGTTTCCTCACTGACTGTGCAGGCTTTCCTTCCTTATTAGGTCCTAGACCACATGTGTATGTCATATACTACATCTTGTTTCTTTCCTCTGTATTTTTTCTCACTTTTTAAACTTTGTCATCCTCGCAGTTGTTGATCTTGAAGTTGATAGGTAAATAATTAAAAAGTATCAGTCACCACTGACATCCACTAACATGACGCAATGTGCATTCCATTTAAATACTGAGCTTGTAGTGTCTGAACCTCCCTAAATGCCACTGCTGTGCGTTTCTACAGTGCGGAGCTGAAGACCGCTACTGCCACCCTGTGGTTGCTGTTAGTACAGATTCAGAATAGCATATTATGCTTTAAAACTGGTACATGGGGAATACCAGAAAAAAACATGCTGTAAATATGAAGCACTTTAATTAGGTGCCCAATCGGCTGTTTTAATTGATAATATTAAATATA
>CAEGAF010089653.1:0-10793 GCA_903067075.1 Micropoecilia bifurca | reverse complement strand
GATTTGATTGATATTGACACCTTGTGGGTCAATTATTTGCTTTTTTAACACCACATTATGTTTTGTGATCAACACTACACTGGTGATACTTTTAACATATTTTAACACCAGCACCGTTGCAAAAGTTAATGTGACTCTGTAGTGTTGAATTTAACACCAACTGACTTGGACACATATAGACACTTTTGGGTGTTAATTTAACACTGGCATTTTTACTGTGTGGCATCTGTCATCATTTCTCCCCCTTTCAGTTTGTGTTGTTGGCAAATCAACCTCTCCTCTTGACCCCCGACCCCTGTGACCAGCTCAGCTTCCTCCAGAGACATTAATATTCAAATTTAGCGCCGGGAATCGGCTGTATGTCATGTAGAAGGAGGCCTAAACGGCGCCAGCGGCGCGGCTCTCCATCTTCCGTTTGCCGGAGAGCCTTGAACACTTGCAGGTATTTAATGAGACGATGGCGGCCATTAAAGGTGCTACATTAGCTGTCAGAAATGAGAGATAAGAACAAAAAGAAAAGGAGGCTGAATGGGCACTTCTGAAGGGAATTCAAGATTAATACACGAGGCTGAGATTGGATTCTGAGACGTGTAAAGTCTTAAGTTATGTGAAGAAACCGCAGCGAACTTAAAGTGTGTCGTTAGTCATCCAGAGGGGTTTTGGTGTTGATTGACAATGTTGGACTTCCTGCTGCAGGAGTGTGTGTTGATTGACTAAAGGGAGGGAAAGGGATTGTTTTGGAGGAAAAAGTTTACAGGGAAACGTATCTGTCAGTCATCTTAAATTGGCTACTGAGAAGCAGAGGAGCAGCGCAGACCACCTTAACTCGGAGGGAAACTGCCGGCCGTTCTGGAAGCTTCTTCCTCCTCATCAAAGCAAAAATAAACCGAAATGTCTCCTGTCTTTTAACTAAGTGAGAATATTTGAAAGTTATTAGTGGCTGACTGAAAATACTGACGTTTAAATCATGTTTGGCCTCAAAACATTATGACCAATTAGCTTTTTTTTTTTTGCCCGTTTTTTGTTTTCTGTCTACTGAGTACACAGTAAAAATGCCGGTGTTGAATTAACACCCAAAAGTCTCTATACGTGTCCAAGTTAGCTGGTGTTTAATTCAACAATACCGAGTCTCACATTAACATTTACAATGGTGTTGGTGTCAAAATATATTAAAAGTAACACCAGTGTAGTGTTGATCACTAAACATAATGTGGTGTTAAAAAAGTAAATAATTGACCCACAAGGTGTCAATATCAATCAAATTCAGTGGAAAATATTCAAAACAATACACAGAAATGGAAAGTTTAACTTTTCTTAAACCAATTTCAGAATTCTAGACCAATGTTAATTTAACAAAAAATGGGTGTCAATCTTTTAACACTTTCAAAAGTGTTACTTTAACACCAGCTGACTTGGACACATATAGACACTTTTGGGTGTTAATTCAACACTGGCATTTTTACTGTGTAGATAACTCCAATCACGCCGATTCAAACATGACCATTCAGATTAAAAAATACATTATTGATCCCTGTCACAATAACAAATTTATCTGGATGATAAATTGTTTTAGACGTTATTGCGATAAATGATCATATTGTTGCTGTGAGACCATTTTCAGCTAATGTAATGGTAATGGGACACTTTCTGAAAATGTTGAACTGTAATGAACATTTAACACTGGAAATGGGAGACATTTTAAATATCCAAAATACATAAACAGAACATCAAACTGAAGACTTTTTTGGTAGAAAGAGAAGAAAAGAGAAAAGCGATAAGTTGTGCCAATGGAAGGTTATGAAATCGAAACAATAAAACTAAAACAATAAAAGGCTTATATCAATATATCAAACATAATAAAAAATAATAAGCAAGATATAAGTTTTCTAACTTTTTTCTTGTATTATTTCAACTTAATTTTCAATTTTATTTTCTTAATGTGGCCTTAATACTACATCTTAATCAGTTGGCTTTGAATTTTTTTGGCAATCAAGAATATTTAAGTGTGAAAAAAAGCAAAAGCAGAAGAAATTTATGAGACAAAACACTTTCAAGGCGCTTCAAATAAATGTAACTACAGTTTACTTCCATGTATAACTTGGAAATCGATCTCATAATTGTTGCAGGTCACTGTTGGCTCAGAGAATTTGGCTTTTTGCTGTAGAGAAATGAGCTTCTGAAAGGGCTGACGTGTTGTTTTCTGCAGTTTGATCTGCTGGATGATGTGCAAGTTGATGTGAATCAACAATTTGTGAGAATCGGAAATGTTTTTCTGGTGATGCTTCTTCTGTTCACACATATGCTGAATTCATCCAGTTATTTAGAGAACTGGGGATGAGAAAATACTCAATTCATCCTTTTATTGATAGAGAAATTTGAAATAAGTTGACAAATATTTTATAATCGCCCAACAAAAGCTGCTCCAGGAGCTACACGAAGAGCCTTGAGGCGCCTGCTGGTTTGCAGCATTTTAATTATGCTCAGGATCAGCCGTAGTGCAGGAATTTACTCAGACCTGAAGTCTTTATTCAATGTGGAAATGCTCAGCAGTTCAAGAAAACTCCTGTTGTTTTGAGAACCTGGGGGTTTCGGCACTTTTTTTTTCCTGTTGGGCAGCATTAAATAAAATCCATCACGGCAAAATTATATGAAAAATTCATTATATTGAATTCATTATATTGTGTTTTATTGGACCTAATGCAGTATCTGCACTGCATGGTGCAAAAATACTAAATATTTTAGTCCAGTTTTTAGTGCAAATATCTTAGTACACCTTAAATACGACAACGTTAACTTACAAGTAACTTTTCAGAAAGCAATAGGAGCTTATCATAAGAAAAAATGTTTTAATATTGATGAGAAAGTTCTAGAATAAGGGAAATAACGATACGGCTGAAAAAGGTATCACGATATCAGCGTTTCATTTCAGTCTATTCCGATAAATGTTTTTTTTGTTTTAAATATCTTAAATACACCCAAACCCGTGATGTGACCTTTCTTGTTTTATCCACAGTTTTCTCTCCATTTTTAAGTAGTTATGAAGCAAGTTGGGGAAACTTTAAACTGCTGCTGCGCAAGTTACTCAACTGGTTGTTGCTTAGCAACCAAAGAATGAGTTGTTGCTAGGTAACCAGAGAACGAGAGAGTTAGTCGATGCCTCCTTTGAGAAGAGATTTAATGAGACGATGGCTGCCATTTAAGGTGCTACATTAGTTGTCATTAGCTAAGGACTTTCCTCTGCCTACATCTCCCAGAATGCCGTGTGGTGATTCTGAAAAGTTAGATTATATCAGAAATATCATCCTCACATGACCTACTGCCAGTGGAATAACACATTTTCCTCTTATTATATGGGAAAAATGTTTTCTTCTGCTGACAAATTTTTACTTATGACTAGTGTTTTTTCATCAATATTAAGTAATTATTGGCCTAAAATTATCGTACGTCCGATATCTTGCTGAAAAGTTACTTGTAAGTTAGTTTTGCCTCATTTAAAGTATTTTTGTAGTAGAAAATAGAGCAAAAATATTTAAGATTTTGTGTTTTTGGAGTAAAGATCTAAATTATTCTCCAAATCCAAATTCCATATAGAAATCAATATTAAGTGAATTTTTGTCAATTACCACGTAGCCTTTCATAACTATAGGTTGAGCATGCAAAATACCAGCAAAATTATTCTTTATGATGATAAAAATACGTTATTTGTAACATTTTATCAGGTAAGAGCACCAACAAACTGCATTAATAATTATAAAAAATTGGTGCCATCTTACAATAAGGCTCCACTTAACAGTTCATAGATATGTTATTACATAACCTCTAGACACTTTATAAATCCTTATAACTGTTTATTATCCTTTAATTAAGAGAGACGGAAACATAATCTACTGGTTTCTTGCCAAATAGTGTCAAGATCTGTGTTTCTGTGTGTTTATTTTTGAATTTTCTGTGTAGTCCTGTTCCCTGTGAGTCCTGTCTCTGCGTCTTACCCGTTGATTGTTTCCCAGGTGTGTCTCATTCCCCTGATTACCCCGTGTGTATTTAGTCTCACCTGTTGTCTGTGTTCTTGGTCGGGTCCTTGTCAGTTGTTTGTCTGTTTTCACGCCAGTAGAACTGTATAGTCCTGGTAGTGTCAGTTCTTCGTGTCAGTCCTTGTTTTAGCCAGTAGCTACTGGTATTTATCTGTGTGCTAGTCCTCTGCCGTGCTGCCTGGTTTGGACTGTGTGAGCTATATTCTCTTCATTAAACTCAATCATCACCACCATATGACATAGTGCAGTAGTCCCCAACCTTTTTATTACCGCGGATCGGTCAAGACTTGGACTTGACTTGAAAATTTTGTTGCGGCCCGAGTCGAGGGGGGGTGCTAAGGCAGAAGCCGTTATGCAGGCGGAAGCTGCAGGTAGAAGCCATTACACAGAGCGGCTTGTAATGTGGGACTCACCTAAGTCCATTCTCCTGTCTCTTCTCTGGGCCTCTTCCTCTTTCCAGACATCTGATTTGTTTTGCTCCTTGTGGCTCAATGTTGGCGCACAAGTAACCGAGAGAATCCGGTTAAAGGATTTTCAAAATAAAAGATCCCCCAGACTCAAATAATACGTAAAACGGAAATATTTAATTATTTCCTGTGCGGCCCGATACTAATTGGTCCACGGACCAGTACCAATCCACGGACCGGGGGTTGGGGACCACTGAAATAGTGAACCAAATTTTATCTTGAGTTGTTATATTAAACATTTGAAACTTCCTTGTAAGCACAAAGGGAGCCGTACAGATGGGATTAAAAATAAAGAAAAATCAGAGCAAGTCCAATGTTTTGTTTGAATTATGACTTAATGTTTTGCTGAAAAGTTACTTGTAAGTTAGTTTCATCTTTTACAGCAGAAACTAGACAAAAACCCTTGTTAGGATTTGTTGTTTTTTTGCTTTATTCCTCTCTCAATCACTTCCTGGTGTGACGGTTCCTTTTGCTACCTGTTTGGAAGTCGTCTCCTCCAGCCTGTCCCTCCTAGAGCGAGGCGGTGGGAGGAGAATAAATGAGTCGGGTGCTGATGTTCAGCTGTTTCTTCCTTCTCCTCATGGCGTTAGCGCGGCTCGCCTCTCCTGTCGGTGGGTAAGCACTTTGCCGGGTGACAGCACCCATCCTTCACCGGGCGCCTGCCATATGCTGTGCTGCTGTCAGAGGAGACAACTGCAGATGCTCCAGCTGCTCTCTCTGCACACTGAACAACACACACACGGCTTTCTGAGCCAAATAAAGAGGCAGAGGTGGAAAGAAACACAGGCGAGAGGAGTGCATGTTGACTTTAGGTTGTTTAAGGAGAAGCCGAGAGGTGGAAACCATGTTTGGGTAACGTAAAATCTGGATCTGCATGTTGAGATGTGTGTTTGTTGAGTAGAAAAAAGAGAGGATAAACAAATGTTTTATTACTGGGACATAAAAGGAAATAAATTACAGTATTTTGTTTGTGTGAACAGAAGAAGTTGCAGATGGGAAATGAGTAAAACGAATTGGATCAAAGAAGCTGATTGAGGGCAACAACGTGTAAGGAAAAAGAAAATACTTTGATTTGTCTCCGTTATGTTTACTGTAATAGGTTTCTGACACTCTGGCTGCTGTGTTTGTATTCATTCAGCAAACATTTCCTTAAAGCACTAGATTGTTCATGACACCTAAAGCTATTTCTCTCTCTGTTCTTTTGGAAGTGAGAACAAAAAAAATGTTTAGCAATAAATAAATAAATAAATAAAAGTCGGAAAGCCCAGTGGGTTTTACTCACAGTCAACATGCAGAGGATCATGGCTGCTGCTGGTGCTGATACTGCTGAACGTCTGTGTCTGCATGTATATTCATTGGAACAAAAGCTGTCCAGGCACAACACTTGGCTGTGAATCAGTGCTGAAACCACGACACTCGTTCAGCAGCTTGGCTTCAAATCATGCATGAAATTTGCCTCTGTCTAGCAGATTCCCACAAATACCTCTGTGTCTCTGTGCCATCGGTGGGCCGACGGGTCCGCGGGCCTGCTGCTGAGTTCTCAAAGTAATGTGTATCAGAATCCGTTTGATGGTATTCTGCTAATGTTGGATATACACCATTTCACAATTAAATAAAAAATACAATTAAAATAACACGTGAAAATGTTTACTAACACAATTAGCCATTAAAAAACATGGCCGCACCATTATCCTACTACCACTTCCTGTTGTCTTCTTTGTCGTTTCTGCCAGTAGTAACATCCAGTTAACATGATTCTTGACCCAGAAAAAGGGTTTCCATGGCAGTTTTGTGAAATAAATGTTATTTGAACACCACAAAAATGCTTTATCAGAAAATGTGCGTTTCTTTAAAAAGTGGTTTGAATCAATTAGGCTAATTTATTAATAATAAATTATTAATTTAAGGTATTATTAATCGCAATGTTACATACGGACATATGAACATACGTTTTCTTTGTTTTTTAAAATAGTTGTATTTTAATTAAGCAAATTTATTTGCAGAATTCCAGTTTGTGCAGTTTTAAAATAAATGGAAACAATAACTACATTTCCGATACAAATATGCTCAAAACTTTGTTGCTATTTCACAAATGTTGAAAAAAAAAACTATTTTGCAATTGCAGTGATTCCTTTAACTAAGATACACAATTAAAACCACATGTGAATATGTTTCTTAACACAATACGTCATTAAAAACATTGCTGCGCTATCTCCTCCTACAACTTCCTGTTGTCTTCTTTGCTGTTTCTGCCAGTAGTAACATCCAGTTGTTGATAACATGGATCCTGGAATGAGAAAAAAGTGTTGCCTTTGCAGTTTTAGACATTTAAAACAAAAACGAATAAATATTATTTATATTTACTGATATGAAGCGCTTGTATAGCGTTTTTCAGTCATGTTGTTAACCGCTTTAAAGCATTTTAGCAAAGATTTCTGTGATTAAAAATGCCTATTATTTTATAGCTAATTGTACTATCTCACATATAGGATATTCTAAGCAACTCACTCGCTCTTTCATTACCTAGCAACTACTTGTTAAGCAACTTGTGGTTACCTAGCAACACCCTGTTGAGTAACTTCCGCAGCAGCAGTTTCAGATTTCGCCACCGCATCTCATAACTGCTTATAAATAAAAAACTGAAAACTGGTGGATAAAACAGGAAAGGTTAGTCAGTTTTACAATATCTTAGATATTTAATGCAAAAAAAAAAATCAATTATTACTGACATCGACTGATACGAAATATTGACATAGTGATGCGTTTTTCAGCCATACTGTCCAAACCTTTAAAGCATTTTAGCAGAGATTTATGTGATAAAAATGACTAATATGTTACAGGTCATTCTAAGAAGCTTACAATCATTAAATCAACTAAACTACGCAATTTCAGAAGATTTCTATGGTTAATGATTATGATTCCTGTATCCAAATGCTTCCTAACTCAAACATCCTGTCATTGCTTGTGATGATTTTAAATAGTGTTAGCAACAGAATCAAAGCCTGGGCAGTGGGGAGGAATAGCAAAGGGAGGAAGCTTCGGAGTATCTCCGTGACATGGAGCCTGTTTACTCTTGCCGGCTGCAGAGCCGGGTGAGACGAGGGCGAGTCATGCATTATAAAAAGCTGCTGATGGGTTTTGTGCTTCGGGGTTCAAGCGACAAGTTTAAAGATCACAGATCTATTAAGCTGCTGAGATGAAATGAGCTTGTGTGCATGTTTGAGGGAGCATTAATGTGGTTTTGATGAAAATACTGCAGTCACTGGTAACTTCATTATTTGTTTTAGAAGTTGACATTTTTTTCAAGTCCGAGGATCAGGTTTCATTTATTATTTCAAGTCTGCGATGACGCTGCACCGCATTTTGAAATTGTTTCATGATATTTACTTTGACCAAATACGTAACACACATATATATGTAAAGTAGGTTGAAAATCAAGTTCAGTATTTATTTTAACAAAAGAGGAAATCAAGTTGGTGGTTAACATCAATCCAGCAGCTTCTGCCTCTGATACATTAAATAAAACATATTAAAAATCCTAAACAAAGCAATGGGAGCTACAAAGCAATAGCTCCCATTGAGCCGCTATCATCAGTTAGCAGTTGTAAAATTAAACAGCTTAAATGGACAACATTAATAATGATAACAGTTAAGAACATATACAAAATATAGCAAAGTTTCTAAAGAAAACACAGAGTTGATCCTCTAATACATGTGTCAAACTCAAGGCCCACTGGCCACTTTTGTCCCCTGGGCTTTGAAATGTGGCCCTTTAGAGTCCAAATTATGTCAATAAATCACTCCAGTTTTTCGCAAACCTGCAAAATTCACACAAAATTAAAAGATCCCCAATTTTTTTCAGATTTTCACTGCATATTTCTCTCAAAATTGGCCAAAACATTGGTTTTAAGTGACTGCTGCCTCAGTTTTACTTGTCAAGTTAAAGTCCATGATCGATCAATACAGAGATAAATTAAAAAGTCACATTTAACATCATGCATTAGCATAAATATTGTAAAAGTTTCTTACAAATATTTTTAAATGATCACCACGAAATCTATTATTTTGATCGCAAACAAACAAACAAACAAAAAAAACTCACAAAATATCCCAAAATCCTTTTCAGTGTGAAAAGATGTTGAATACTATTTAAATTTAAGAAACGCTTACTTAATGTTGAAACAAACGGCTATTAATTGGTATTTTTACAGTTTAGTGTGTTTTATAAATACATTCCGTCACATCCGGCCCTTTAAGAACGGGGCGGAGCTGCCAGATGCCGGTTGCTACGGTAACCACCAACTGCCAATAGCAGCTAACAGAACTGAATACACCAACAATTTCCTGACTACACAAAATACATTAAAAGTAGTTCTGTAGTTCTGCAGGTTGTTTAAAAAATAGTTTCGACTTTGGCTGCTCTTTCATTTTCTCTCAGGAAATTAGTGTTGTGTCAAGTCTAGAACACTGCAAAAAAACAAAAATCAATCAAAGTAGTTTTTGTGAAGTTTCTATTAGAAATATTTATAAAAATATGTAATAAGACAAAACTAGCTGTTCAGCAAGATATAGGCGTTTGCTTTAACTCAATAATTTCTTAATATTGATTAAAAAACACTTGTTTCATTGGCAGATTATTTCACTTATTACATGCGGAAAACATCACATTATAAGTGAAATAATCTGCCAGTGGAACTCGAACTGAGTTGCTAGGTAACGGGATGTGCTTGGTTGGGGTTGCTAGGTAACGGGCTGGGCTTAGCTGAGGTTGCTAGGTAACAGTGCCAATGGAACTCATACTTTATAATCAATTATAAGAAATTACTGATTTAAAACAAATTCCTATATCTTCAGTTGGTTTCGTCTTTTTTCATGTTTTATTCCCACTAGAAACTCGACATGAATACTTGGTAATATTTAGATGTTTTGCAGTGTACCAACGTTAAATACCCCCCCAAGAAAACAATACGTTTCCACTTTATTAGTTCGGTTTAAGCTGATCAACAACACATAAAAAAAAGTTTTAAACAATTATTTAAAACTTGTGTAGAGCACTTTGAAATATGCTCAGCCTTACTTTCAGCTCATTTAAGTAATATTGTTGCCTTAATGTTGCACTCTGCAGCCGAGCGGACAAGCCGGCCTAATACGAACATTCAAATAGCAATTTCATTTAAACACTGGGAGCCCTGTGTTATTATAATTAGAAGAGAATGGAATACATTTAAAACCACGGAGCAGTGGCTGTGGGCTACAGCAGGTGCAGAGAGGTCCAGCAGTTTGTATTCTGAATCGAATGAATCATAAAATGATTTCAATGATACTTTTCATCAGATGAGAAGCTGCTCTCAACCTTTCCTCAGATACTGCAAATGACCTGACCTTGCAAATGTGTAATTTAAAATGCATTCAGAGAGCAGTCTCTGTTCTCTCTGTCCTGATTATTTCCTGGTATGATCGAGTCCAACGCTCAGCGAAAAATGTACGTTTGTGTCAGGATTTTTCCTTTGTATTTTCAGTCATGTGTGCTGTGGCTTAAAAAGAATAAAGTATTCATACCCCTAAAATGTTTCCGTCATGTAAAGGTGAAACTTTACCCAACTCTTAACATTTTTTTAACCATCTAATAGATTTTTTAACCTCCGATTTTCTTCCTATGACCCCCACAGCATGATACAGCCACCACCATGTTTCATAATAGAAATAGGTTATTCAGGTAGATGTTTAGTTGGGTAGATGCAGCTAATCAGTTAGCAACTTATTCTTCAAACTAGTGGGATAAAATGAAAATGTAACTTTTTGGTCAGCATACAAAATGGTGGAACTAACTACCATTACACTGCAAAAAATGAAAATCTTTGGAAACTAGAAACAAGACAAAACTACAACTTTTGAGCAAAATATTATGGTTTTAAGTCAATAATTCCTTAATATTAGCTCCATTGTCAGGTTGTTTAACTTGTTGCATTGGACAATTGTCTTGTTACAAGTAAAGTACTTTTTCATTAATATTAAATAATTATTGACTTAAAACAATCTCCATTTTCTTGCTGAAAAGCTACATGTAAGACAGTTCTGTCATAGTTCAAGTTTTCTGAAATATTTCTACTAGAATCTGGATTAAAAATACCTGGTAAGATTTAGATTTTTTGCAGTGTAGAGGTAGAGTTCCACCATTTTGCATGTTGATCAAAAAGTTACACTGTTGTTTTATCCTACACAGTAAAAATGCCGGTGTTGAGTTAACACCCAAAAGTGTCTATATGTGTCCAAGTCAGCTGGTGTTAAAGTAACA
>CAEGAF010089639.1:0-41898 GCA_903067075.1 Micropoecilia bifurca | reverse complement strand
CACACAGTTTCCCCAGAAAACCTACTTAGCCAGTGGTAGGGACACTGTTTTTGTGTTAAATTTTTTTAAAAGTTACAAAAATTTGTAGGTGCACAAGTTGACATCATAATTTGGAAATAATAGCATGTGAGGCCAACGGGCAGGTGCAGGGACAGCCCTCACGCCCAGTTCAGTTTCTTCAACTACAAACCAGCTTAATCTATTTTTACTGTTACTTCCACACAAAAAAATCTATTTAAAATAAAACACATCTCCTGGTGTTGGGCATAGTAAAGCCTGGTGACCCGCCAGGCTTATAATACACTGGAGGAAACCCTAATATAGCATTATGCGTTTCACTGGAATTTTATTGATGTTGCCCTTAATGCTCCCAAAATTAGTTGTAATAACATTTGCCTATTATGGTACCAACATGTATCCTCTTTAACTGTTGCCAGTGTTTTCTGTCCATCCTTCATCCCCTCAGTGTTAACTTTGATGATTTCCCTGAACTGTTTAACTCTTCAACATATTCAACCTTGTTTGTGTTCTTCCTGCAGACGCAGTGTTATCGAAGCAGTATACAACCGTCTGAATCCTTACAAGGAGGAAGATGGAGTAAGTGTCTATAAATGACCTTTGGCCTCTGACCTGTATTTAAAAACACTTAACCAACACTGTCCTGACATTTTGAGGCTATGTAATGTAGTTTTGATAGCATCTCTATTAATTTCTGTGGACTGAGAAGTTGTTCTTTATCAAGAGTCTCATTGGTTTACAGACAGCTGCTGCTTGTGATGTGTATTCTGGGTTTTACTTTAAACCATATGAGATTCCTGATGTCTCTTTCTTCACTTGCTGCTGTAAATGACCAAGACAAGTTCAAAGCATTGCTTGGTTTGTTCTATATGTTTGACTTTTTTTTTTTTTTTTTACTTTTTTTCATTTTAAACATCTGTCACAGTGAACTTAAGTCTGTAGTCCTTGGAAATAAAGTTTTAATTTACTTGTTTCACAAAAATCCAACTCAGTTAATAGAAATGTTTGAACTCTTATTTCCTGTGTTTCACTGACTCTGCCGTCTTACATACGGAGCAAAGTGTTAAAAACTGTGGGACTTTTTCTAACTAGCTAAGGTAACTGAAGGTCTCGACAGCACAACAAGGAAGTTGTCTGAAAATTTAGTTTTGTCATTAAAATGTTGCAGAATTTCATGCTTTAAATCATAACTCCAAACATATGCATTTCTCTACTCTTGATATTTCTTCCTCTATGGCAAAAAAATATTTATAACTTGAGAAGGAAAAATCTAAGAAAAACTTTTAGTTCAAATAATTGAATTTAAATTGGTAATTGTTGGGTAATTGTAGCTCCTCCAACACATCCCAGCTACATTTCAGGATCAACAGTTAGCAGGCTAAGCTAGCATCTTGTCATGGTTGTGATGAATGCAGTTGTCAGTGTTTGAACTCCAAGTGATGTTATGTGATTAGTGGATTCTTCCATGTGTGTCTATCTGATTATAATTAACATCAAAAAGGGATTGTGTGTGTGTGTGTGTGTGGCAGTAGCTTTCATTAGGGCTGATGTTTACCCAACCATTGACTTGAGGGAAATTATGATCATTGACAGCTTATTTTTTTTACACCTAAAAGTTTCACCTTTTTTAACATACTACAAACAAAACAGATGGATTCCATATAGGTTTGTTGCTGATGCAGTTATATGCACTCTAAAGTGAAGATGAACTGTTTTTAAAACAGTAAAATTGGTTCCAACTCTGCTGTTGTGCCTACATACTTTTTAGTTACACACACAAAACTGTCCAGACACACTTTACAAATATGCACCACTTTGTGTTGATCTGCTGCAGAAAATCCACGTATAATGCAACTAAATTTTGCGGGTCTGCTTTGGCAAAATGTGGGAAAAGTCCGAAGAGGTGTGAATTTGTTTTTAGCAAGAAAACGCGTATAAAGACGCTAACAAGGGAAGCATCAACATGTCTAACTGTGTGTTCACCCTCTGATTAATGCAGCCCTCCTGTTTCATTTGGTAAGTGATCACATATATAAGTGTTGAACCCCAACCCACCCCTGCCCTCCTTTCAAAACCTCATGCATACACACACACACACACACACACACTCTTACAGGCATGTATAGTGGTGACCTGCAGAGCTTACTCCCCTGTCACTCCTCCATCAGTCTCTATACGTTCCCTTCTGGTCTACTTTCCAGCATGTAGAGCTCCATTTAGACTTTAAGGTGTGTGTGTGTGTGTGTGTGTGTGTGTGTGTGTGTGTGTGTGTGTGTGTGTGTGTGTGTGTGTGTGTGTGTGTGTAAATGAGCGACGAGGTGTTTCTGGTCCTGTCTGTCCCCCCCACTCCCTTCTCACACACACACATCGCAGGCACACAAACACGCATGCATTGCTGTCTCACTTGACGTCTCAGCAGCCGCACGCAAGCAAATAACAATGTGTCTCTGTGCCAAACGCCCCTCGCAAGAAGAGAAAGCTTCAGAAACATGTCTGCAAAGGAAATTATTTTTGTATTAAAGGATCTACAAACCTGAGGCTAGAGTGTGTTGGTGTTGTAACTTTTTTTTGTCTGTGTTCATGGTATAAAAAAACCTTCCCTCGAAAACTCAGGTCGGGAACCGAAACTTGTTAACGTGACATTAAATAGAGTATTTTCTTTAGCTCTCATCTCTCCCTCTTTTCTGTTTTTTTCCTCGCTCTACCTTTCCTGGCTGTCCTCTTGCAGAGTGGAGCAGATTTGGAGTGCCACTGGTAGCTGTCCAGCACAAACGCCTGATCCAAAAACAAAAAATCTCCACAGGACCACTATTCCACACGAGACTGCCTCCTAACTCATCTCTTAATTTTTCATCTGAGATAATCATAATCTTCATTCAACGTGGAGGACTGTAAATAGATTAGCTTTTTTTGTAAACTAGAAAACTACAGACATACACGTACAATACAAAACCAAGTAGAAAGACAAGAAAGCACAGTTTAAAAAAAAAAAAAAATTGGTTTCATTTTGTTGTGGAGACTTGGGAGCAGCTCTGCTCTGACGGCTTTGGGACTTTATGGTGCCTTGCAGAGACCCAAGAGAAGAAGAGGCGACCTCACGACTCCACCGCCGCCATTACAGAAAACCAACCGCTCACACGTCTGTAGGAGACTGAGGACGCGTCAGTGGTGTTTTTTTGTGGCATTATTTGTTTTCGACGTGTTTTTATCTCTTCTGAGAGCTTATCGACCACGCGGCTCCGCAACCACCACATTTGCCGCTACGCCGTACGGGGATGTTGTGTGCGCTTCCTCCAATGTTACTGTCATGAAACTCCAACAACATCCAAAGACTTCGGGGTAAAAGTCCTCCAAACGGGTCTGGACAGCGGATCACCCGAGGCTCCACACGATAACACGTGTGTGTGTGTGTGTGTGTGTGTGTGTGTGTGTGTGTGTGTGTGTGTGTGTGTGTGTGTGTGTGTGTGTGTGTGTTGCCGTCTTAGTTTGAGCTGAGGCTCCTGAAACGGGCGGGAATGTTTCTCCACACGTGAACTCCAGTGTGACTCCAGTGTGACTCTTCTTGCACGTCTCTGCTCACTGTTTCCACTCTCACCTGCTAAAAGATGCAACAGTTTATCATTTCCCTCCTGCTACTTCTCTTTGCTTCCTGTCTTCTCCGGTAAGAGTCTGCAGTGCTTTGGTAAACCAGAATCATAAGCTTTAGAGCCTGCTCTTCTTTAAAGGAATAGAGATAGAGCTTATATAAGCAATTCATAAAGACATATATATATATTTAGATTTTTTTGTTGCTTTGGTAGCATTTTCTACCCTGGTATTCATTGTTGCCTAATATGTTTTTGATCATTTCTATGTGTGTGTTTAAGCTTAGATATATCAATAAAAGAACAGAAGCATTAAGGTCAGGCATGCACAGGTGTTGCTCCAACACAGAAGCCTTCCAATGAAAGGATTTGGAGATGAAGACATTCCAGTTTCACCTTCTTCCTCTTTGCCTTTTTATCCAGACCTCATGGGCAAATACACACAAACACACACACACACACAATCCTGCTCATGCTACAACTTGCCTTTCTCTCCATCTCTTAAATAACGTCTCTGGAGGATAAATAAACAGCCTTTTTGTTTTACCTTGTCAGTTTTTTTAACTTTAATTTTTCTGTGATGTTTTTTCTTTTCTTTTGAGGGGATTTAAATGAGTTGTGATCCTGTTGCTCATGGATCAATGAAACCTAAAGAGGAACATAAAATGTAACAGGAGAAGGCAAAGAGTTTTTTCTTTTAGTGATCAACGTAAAGGAGCATGTATGGACTTGGAGTCATATATTTTTATTAAAGCTAACTTAGATGGATGTGTTCCAGAACCAAAATTGAAGTAATGCATCCTGGTTTTAGTTTTTCTTTAAACAAATCTGTGCATAACAAATACACTGAGCTAATTTCTCTGAACGGATGCAAAAGCTTTGAAGAAGTACACTTCTCAATTCAAAAGCAAATGGTTCTTTTGACAGCGGCAGTATTCGGACGGGACCAGGCTGGTTAACCAGGCCACTGTGGTACTCTTTACTCTCGGTGCCATATGACAAAAAGGTACTTGAATGTTTTAGTTCTTTTGCAGTTGTTTGCAATGATTACTTTGTTTGGACCAGGAGGAGCTTGATTTATTGTGGTGGGACGCAACAGACGGGAGGGGATAATGTGGGCATGTTCACTGTGGGGAACACGATGCTGATGAGGAGATGTGTGAAAAGTTAAAGCAGAAGAATCTTTAGGGAATCAAGGTGACGGTTTTGATCAAACCAAATTATATTCGATTTACATCAGTAATTTGTAATTCACTGGCTGTGTAGACTCCAGTTGGTAATCATAATCTATTCCTAGTTTTTAACATTGTGTAAACACCTTCCATGTTGAACAGGTTCATACATCAGATACTGGGCTCTGAGGAATTCAAACTCTGAGTGGAGGGAGAGACGTTTTTCCTTTCTACTGCAGCTTCACATTCGCTTTGCTTCCTTTTTTAAAATTATTATTTAAACTTTAATTATTCTAGTTGTTGAAAGTATAAGAACTGTCACGGAAGCCGGTGGCGTTTCTGGATATTAAGTGATATCTGGATTATTTTTCACTGACTTGTTGCTACTATTTGTGTAAAGAGAGTTAAGCCACGGTTTTAGGAAATCTTGGTTCATCAAATGCTGCAAACGGGAGTCAAGAATGTGGAGAGATGTGAACACAGGAGTAAACTATTACGAGACTTTTAGAAGAAAAATGACTGCTTATGTGTTTGTGTTTGCTCTGCCCACTATGTTCATTTATAGTTAACATTTGTATAGCCGCAATGGTAACTTCCTGATGACCCTTTTTCTTTTATTTATTCCAAGTGTTTTAGTTCACATTATGGCTTTTTACTTTACGGCTGATTTGAAGAAACTTTGACCTTTGAGATGATTAAAGAAGGGCCAGTTTGAGTTTTTTGCCATGTCTTTTTTTTCCTGTACTGATTTATTGCTGTTAAGTTTACAAACTGTACAGTGAACATAACCACCAATAAAAGATGAATTTATGTTAAAACTGCTGTTTGTGAAGTAATGTGTTGTTACGGGAGCTTCCTGTGGTTAGTTATTGCATATTGTATTCAAACAGCAATTTGCCTAAAGAGGTATGCATTGGTTTATGTTAGTAAACAGATTTTTGCAATTATGCACCGATTGCACTTTTTGACCCTGAGGTTTGGTGCATTGCGCATGCTTAATAGAATAATATACTGATGACATTGTTATTGTTGGATTGAAAATAACTGCTCAGCAAGAGCCTATAATTTCATGTTGGAAACTGAAGTTGATCTGGAGATCTTGGGTATTGTACAACATTACTGGTAAGTCATCAGCGTAACGCCTGAAGCTAATTGAAACGAACTGGAAAAGACTTGAGAATAAACATCCAAATTTCTTTAGACATGAAATAACTTTCATGATCTCAGTTCAGAGAAAAAATCAGCTACTGTGTATACTAATGAAACCAGATGTTTACACTGTTTTAAAAGTTATGTAACTTTTTTTTATGTTTGCCTGTGTGAATTTGGACATATTAGTAGGGTGTCCTTCGGCAGGGACAACTTTTTAAAGTGTATTTAAACTATCAATTATACAAATGGGAATCAGGCACATTTGACTGTGTATATTTTTCTCCAATACTTGGTATTAAAAACGTATTTTTGCATCTTCCGAAAGATGAATCTGCTCAAAACGGAGCTGATTCATTCATTATTACCTTATATAGTAATAATGTAAACAGTGGTTGAAGGAGCTGGGCCAGGACATGACAGTGGAGGCAACATGTTAGGAACAAAACATAAAACTCATAAAAGCCACCAAGTCTCACAGGAAAGTTGGTTCTGGATGATTAGCTGTTGTTTCTTTGCCTTCTAGAGTTGAGAATAATTTCACAATCATTCAAAATTTATGAAAGCTGGCAGCAGGTGAAGGCATTTCTGTCCGCTTTGTTTTGAAGAGAATTTGATCAGGCTGTAGAACATGAACATCGCGAACATTTTATTGTAATACGTTTTCAAATTGCTGACGGTGCTCAGCGTACAAACTGGGCGTCCTTCGTGCAGCACATCCAGCCCCCCGCACCAAGATAAGAAAAGCTAATGTGTAACCAGTCCAATCAGCTCCGGTTTCCACGGTGATCCCCCACATTCCACAGGTGGCTCTGATTCAGTCCGAGCTCCATCTGCCTCTCTTACTACCTTCTACCTTCCCTCGGCCTCCTCGCACTTAGTTTCAAAGTTTTTTTTTTTTTTTTTTTTTTAATTCTTCTTGAATTAACAGAAATATCTAGATGAGTTTAAAAAAGAACAGCGGTCAAATGGAGCTGGAGGAAACCATCAGAAACCCGGGTTTTAAGGACGCGGACGACGGCGGGTCGGCGGCGGACACCTCCAGCTCGAGCACCGGGGAGCGGCGCGACGCCACCGCGGTGAAGCTGGACGCGGCCGCGGAGGAGTACACGCAGCTCAGACCGTACGCCGGGATGCCCAAGGAGGTGGTGCTGCTGCACTCCTCCCGGGCTCGGTACCGGGTGCCCAGAGAGGTCCTGTTCTGGCTGGTAGTGTGCTGCACGCTGGCGCTGGTGGCGGTCACCGTCACCATCATCGCCTTGTCCCCGCCGTGCCTGCGCTGGTGGCACATCACCCCCGTCTACCAGGTCTACCCCCGGTCCTTCAAGGACTCTGACGGGGATGGAGTCGGAGACCTCAAAGGTCGGCTGTTTATAGTATTTATTATTATTACTAATAATAAAAGAAAAGACATGATTTACTATCTTTTGAAAATATAAAAAGTAGTACTCCTAGACTCATAAACATAAAATCGTGCCACAAAAAAGTCACATCATTTACAAATGGAGATGATCTCTGTGCAAATGAATCAGAAGGATATAAAGATAATGATAAAAAAAAGCTTTATTTGGAGTTCTCATGCTATCTGTATAGTGAGACACGATGGTGGCAACATCATGCTGTGGGAATAGCTTTCTTCGACATGATGCAGCGAGTTAAGGTGATTCTGGAGTTTAGAGGAACAACAGCTCACCTTGAGGGACTTTGCAAAAAACAAACAAAAAAACAACTTTTACTTCAATCACACATACTTTTCAAATAATCCCAGTATTGTAAGCTCAGTTAATTATCTAAAGTAGTTTAAAAAGTACGTTAAGGAAGCCCATCAAACTGCATGGGGTTGCAGCGAGCGCATAGCAACAACAGAAAATCGCCGGCGTTGCGTTATTGGCTTTACAGAAATCCCTCATATTGAGCATGCAGTTAGTGATAATAGGAAGAAACCTCCAGCAGAACCAGAGCCTGGCTCAGTATGACTGACTGGGGTTTGAGAAGAATAAAAGCTAAAAGCGTAACACGACTATTCTGAACTTTCAGAAGGATTGAAAAAAAGAGATTGTTTTGCGTTTATGAAATTCTTGCTTAACGATTATAATCAGATTGATTTCAGACTGAAACATTGTTTTTATCTGTTTATAACTGCAATGAGGATGTTGTGTGAAAGAGCAGTGAAATGCTGCTCTGCTACACAATCATTTTAGGCAACCATTTACTTTAATCAACAATTATTCAAGTGTGCTGCACGTGTCGAGGCCAGCTCAGAAACTATTAACTCTTTGCAATTACATAAAACTACATTAAGAGGAATTGAATGACGTGTGGAGCTTGTAATCTGGGTACTTCTGTGTCGGCCCATGCAGGAATTAAGGAGAAGCTGGACCACTTCCTGGACCTGAACATCAAGGCGGTGTGGATCAGCCCTTTCTACCGCTCTCCAATGAAAGACTTTGGCTACGATGTGGAGGATTTCAGAGATGTCGACCCGCTCTTTGGAAACATGCATGACTTTGAAGAACTTTTGGCTGAAATGCACAACAAGGGTGTGTTTTTGTTTTTACTGTTGTCTTTTTTTTCCAGAGACGAGGCAGAGGGATTCTCTGGTTTAGTGTCAGATGATGACGATGAGAGATTAAAGTGTCTTCCCTCCCACCTCTCCTCCTCAGGTCTGAAGCTGATTATGGACTTCATTCCCAATCACACCAGTGACCGCCACCGCTGGTTCAACCTGAGTCGAACCAGAGATCCTCATTACAAGGATTACTACGTCTGGACAGACTGCAACCCAGCTTCCCCGAAGCCTAACAACTGGGTTTGTGTCTGTGCTGCTGTTTCGCATGGCGTTTGGTAAATTTTCAAATTTTTTTCCCCAGTGTTGACCATGACCTTCACTTGTCACGCAGGTGAGCATCTTTGGAAACTCCTCGTGGACTTATGATGAGGTCAGAGGGCAGTGCTACCTGCACCAGTTCCTCAAGGAGCAGCCAGACCTGAACCTGAGGAACCCCGATGTCGTTCAAGAGATCATCGTAAGATACCCATTCTTTAGAAGACTTTACCATGTAATCATTTTGTTGCATCACTACTTAACTCACCTGATGAAGGGAAACAGAAAAAGCCTAAAATTCATAATAAAATGAGCGTTTTCATCCTTCCCCTTCAGGATCTCATCAGTTTCTGGCTGGAGAAGGGAGTGGACGGCTTCCGGATGGACGCGGTCAAACACATGCTGGAAGCAGCACATCTGAGAGACGAGCCACAGGTGGATCCGGACATGCCGCCGGTGAGCGTTCCCTCCGTTAATCGAATACGGGTGTTCAAACGTTCTCGAGGCGCTTTGGACCTCGCCACATGTGATCATGTTAAAAGCACAAACCCCAGTGAGTTCTATTGGGATTTTATGTTGTTAGACCGACACAAAACGTACGGATTTGACAATAGACTCAACCTTTGCTGAGTCTACAAGGTCCATCAAGCCACCTTTTGTGACCTGATGGCCACAAAAGGTTGGTTTTATCAGTCCAGAGCCCTTTTGTCCGCATGTTTGCTGTGTTGAGATGAACTTCAAACTGGACTTTTAATGGTTTTTAGGTTTTATATGCTAAAATTATGGCGTATGCAACTCATAGTTGAGCTCAGCAGCCTCTTTGAAAAATAGGTGGACGGCCATGTCTTGGTACATAAACTACAAATGAAATATACAGAAGTTTGTGGTTTAATGTGACAATATAAGGAAGAAATTTAAGCACGACAACATACAATCCAAGCTCCCATCAAATGAATTGATTCTGCCAAGAAGTAGCAGACCGAACGCTGTCCACCTTTTCACAAGCGAACGACGGCACGAAGCATAAAAGCGGTTTCATTCTTTTCCCGTGATGATATATTCTCACAAATCCTCAGCTTTTTTTTTTCCCCTTTCTCGCTCGTCGTGTTAAATTTTAATTGCCGCTGTAACTCCCACCGCTCAAAGTTCAGCTCAGTTAACAATCCCCGCTTTAACCTTCCGTTATATAATCCCGATTTTATTTCATTGACTCATAAAGTGGCGTGTCAGAGTCCAGATTAGAATAATGAGATGCATGAAAGCAGCGGCGTGGGCAGAAACACCTCAACCGACCGGAGCCGGCGGAACAGCCTGTAACAGCTGAGTGGGATGTTTCTCGCTGTACGCCGTCTGCCATTTATTATTTATCGCTGGCTTAAATGTCAGGTTCATCCTGCGCCTTTCTTAAGAAAACACTGTAATTGCAATTCAAAGACTTAATGACACACTCTGACATAAGTAAAGAAAACCTTGCGGAGGCAGTTTTTCTTTTTTTTCCCACCCTTCTCCCCAACAGAAAAGATTAGTAGAAAAGAAGCATATTTTAGAGGATTAGCAAGTCACTGGGATTTACTGACCACTGTGGACTAATGCTGTAATGCTGGGACTGACTCAGACTTTGATTTTAGATCACACTTGCAGAGTTTTACATCTTTAGACTAACAAACAAAAGTAATTTATGGTCTGTTGTAAAATTTTAAACGCAGCTATAAACTTATCTGTGGCTTTTTATAACTGCTTTAAACGTTTATGGCTGGTAATAACTACAAAAACACCACCGTGTTTGTGAGTTAGTGGTTGGCATAATGGCTCGTTTGTTCGGTGAAGATGTAAGCCGAGTGGTTTGGAGTGACCCACGCAACCCGGCGCATCAGCTGTGAGTCACTGGCCTTTAAACGGAAATTGAGGAGCGAGGCAGGTTGATTCAGTTAAACATGTAACGCTGGGTCTTGGTTCCGGCTGGCATAGAAGTAAGACACATTAGCCATTAACAAGAAGTGAGCTTCTTTCTTGCAGTTGTTCTAAAAAACAACATAAAAAAACAATAAAAGATTCATCTGTAAAGCTAGAGGAAAACTTTCCTTCAGTTTTGCTTGACTTATTAAGTCAAAGTCGGAGTCTTGTATTTGTTTTCTACTTGCATTCCATCAGCCCAACCTGAAAAAAGCCGGAAGGAGAGTCTGATTTAGAGACAAGCTATCCCTAATTTCCAGTAGTCAGACAAAAATACCTGGAAAATCCAACCTGGAAAACGGAATCCTTCCTGCAAGTGCAAAGCCTTTTAACTCTACCGTCTCGTTTAAAAATTTCCTGTAATGTTTTTGCACTTCAGGAATTAGTAACTACAGAGTGGGACTTGTATCATGACTACACCACCAGCCAGGTGGGCTTGCATGACATGCTGAGAGAGTTCAGAGCAGTGATGGACGATTACAGCCGAGAACCTGGCAGATACAGGTAGGAATACATGCAGTTTTATTAAAAAGCTGCGCACTGAAGTAGAAGCACATTTTGATAAATTTCCTCATCATTAAGGTTAGTTTATTTCAGTAATTTCATTCAAAAATGGAAGCTCATTTTACAGACCTTCATTACAAACAGGCTGTAGCATAATCATTTGCAATAAAATATTTGTGGTAGTTTTATGTAAGATTCTTTTTCTAGAAAAATAATGTCTTCTCATCAGCCTGCAAACCATAAACATCACAATGAACTGAAAACAAGCTACAGTGATTCATTGTGTAATGAATCATTGTAGGATTTCACTTTTTAAATCACTGAAATAAATTAACTTTCTGATTGTATCTTAAAGTTCTGAGTTGTTCTATAAATACAGTATTCCCCGATGGCTGGATCTTATCAGAAGAACACATTAGGCCAATAAACTAAATTGTAAAATCATTTCTGGTTTCTTTCTAGCTGCCTCTAAAGTATAAAAGATGCTCAACATCAACATGTACTATGGGTGGAATTATGCGCATATTTTCTGCAGCTTTAAGATCGAAGGCATATTTTTACTTAATGATTTCACTTTGTTGTATCAGAACAGTTTGGTAAGAAATGGCAGCTTAGTTTGTGTACCATCTCACACATAACCTGTGTTTTTATTATTCTGCAGGTTCATGGTGACAGAATCCTATGACTATGAAGAGGTGGATAAGACCATGATGTACTACGGAACGCCACTAGTAAAAGAAAGCGACTTCCCCTTCAACTTTTACCTGCTGGACCTGCCTCAGAACACCAGCGGCTGGTGGGCTAAACATCTGGTTGACCTCTGGATGTCCAACATGCCCAGAGGAAAATGGCCCAACTGGGTGGTAAATATTCACTTAATTCTTCTGGAATGAAAACAAAAACAAATGATGCCCTTTAAAGTGTGTTGCAATTTATTCAACATTGTAAAAATAGATATAAAAAGATAAGATCCAGATTCTCTTCTGATAAGAAGAAAAAGCCACGTGTTTATGACAACAAAGATGATGTCGCGTTTTCAGCATTTATAATCATGAACGCAAAGCCCTTTTCAGTGCTGCAGTTGGTTTGGATAAGGGTCATCTATTTCCTCACCCGGGTATTCGAAAGAGTCTTCTTAATATTTGTACATGTTGATTGAACTGATATATAGCATTCTTAAAGACATGTCAAATTTATTTGTATCGCACATTTCAGCAACAAAGCAGTTCAAAGTGCTTAATACCATAAAAACATACATACAGTACATACAGTAACCGATTATGAAGCAAGCAATAAGCATCACATTTGGTCATATATGTTGATCTGTTTAATACTAATCAAAGGCAGCTATAAACAGGTGGTTTTTTGTTTTATGACTTAAAGGAACTCGGTGTGTGGACAGTTTTGCAAGTTTTCTAGAAGTTTGCTCCAAATTGGTATTGTGTGGAAACTAAAAGCGCCTTGCATTAAGGCTGATTTCACACATTCACACTCAAACATTCCCATGTTCATAGATTGATACACACATCATTAGAAAACCAAGGATAACGTGCCTTGCTCAATGGCATATGTTAACATATGCTATGGGAGGAAGCTGGAACTGAGTCCACAATGTTTCAGGCACAGGATGACTGCTCTGTCCCTCGAGGAATAGCACAACTTAGGTTTCTCTCAAGACTTTTTAACTTAAGATTAAAAAGTAAAGTCTTCTGCGATCCACTCAGCTCAGTCTCATTCGCCTCTCCCCCTCTTACCTCCACTGTAACCAGGTCGGAAACCATGACAGGCCTAGAATCGGCTCCAGTGCCGGTCGGACGTATGTTCGTGCCATCAACCTGATGCTACTGACCCTCCCTGGCACACCGACCACTTACTACGGCGAAGAGATTGGCATGGAGAACATTAATATCACACAAAGCCAAGTGCAAGACCCTGCTGGGAAATACAACGTGGTCAGTAGAGTCCGTACCCTGATCAAACACTAAAAACACATCTGTACAAAGATCTGACTTTAATTCATGGCATTATACAAAAAAAGGGAACGATTCAAGTAAAGTAGGTTTTATTGTTGGCTAACTGTAGTTATTGTGTATGTTATACACAATATAATACACAAATGATTATACTGTAGTTGACCTTATACAGAGTATAAGGTCAACTACTTTATTGTATAAAGTAGTTGACCATAAGGTCAACTACTTTATACAATATGAATAAAGTATACTACCAAACTTATACAGCGTATAAGGTCAACTGTAGTTGACCTTATATGGTGTATAAGGTCAACTACAGTATAATCATTGACCTGTAGTCAACTGTAGTTGACCTTATACTCTGTATAAGGTCAACTACTTTATGCAATATGAATAAAGTGTACTATCAAACTTATACAGGTCAACTACAGTATAATCATTTGTATTCCTTGACCTCAGAGTCTCAGTCGGGACCCCCAGCGATCTCCGATGCAGTGGAATAGTGAGAAGAACGGGGGTTTCAACGCCCAAACTAACAAGACCTGGTTACCTGTTCATCCCAGTTATCAAACCGTCAACGTGGAGGTATGCGACATCTAACACAACACTGAGAAAACCCCAGGTAAAAGATAGTTCTCATATCTGTCTCACTGGTTTTGCTTTCATCCATTCTTTCCCCTCAGGTCCAGAAGGAAGACGAAGGCTCCGTTCTCGCTCAGTATCGCTTCTTGAACGGCCTGCGGCAAAATGAACTCCCTTTTCTGCGCGGTTGGTTCTGCTATGTCCTCTCCGACACCAACGTCTTCTCTTACCTCAGAGAGCTCGATGGGCACAAAGAAGCGTACCTCATGGTGATTAACTTCGGCAAAGGACCCAGCACAACGGATCTCTCTGCTGTTAAGGAGCTGCCCGACGAGCTCCGAGTGCTGATGAGCACCAACACAGCTAACAACCACAAAGTATTCCAAAAATCCCGCATCCAGACAGAGGCGGGAGAGGGTCTGGTCATTCGGTACTCCACCTACACTCGGTTCAATCCCAGCCATCCCACACTGTGCTACGTCTCTGAGAAGGCCTGCTATTTGAAGACTGTTGGCATTCTTTACAAATGCTAAAGCAATTTAGCATTTACGAAAACTGTATGCTCTCGTAAATCGATTTACAGAGGTTGTCCTGAGGTGTCTTGATTCAAAGGGGATAATGGAATACAATAAAGCAAACGGTTGTCGATGAATTCGCTGGACGTGATTGCTTTCTTTTTCACATGTAGAGTGGAAGACTTGGTCGTCACGGTGATGCAAATACAGCTCTGCTTTCCTTACTGCCTCTTCAGAGCTCAGCTATCTCTTCCTCTTGCGTCCAGGCTGTGGAGGGTCCAGGTTCAGCTCCGTGTATAGAAACGCAAGCTTAAAAGCCTCCTGCGTCAGGCACAAAACACACTTTTTTTTGTGAATTTAATGGAAAGTAAAAGTTTAGCCAAATTATGACCAATATACAGTATTACCTATGCCTGCTGAACTCCAACACATTGGTGTGGTACATTAAAAAAAATATGGCAAAATCTCTTCATTTCCCTGATACTGAACCAGTTCTTCCACAGCTAAGGATTTGTAAAGTTTTTCAGCATGAATGTATTGACAACACCTTGTTCAATTTTAAAGCACATATATTCAAAATGTTGCTCTTTAACATCTTCCCTAAATCGTACAGTGCAGATCAGAAGTTGATCTACTCCATTATTTGCATGAATTAAGTAACCTAGCACTAATTTGTAACTTCTAATAACACATTTCAGAGGTTCGTTTCCAGGGTAGAAAGATCAAAGGACTTCAATGGTCTTTAAAGTTTGTTTTTTTCCCTTCTTTTAATGTGGATTTTCTCAAAGAAGCAATAATTTTCTCAATCTGGCTTTGGTGGCATTGGTAGAGCTCGTTTAAATTGGGTGGTTTCCTGCCACAAACCCGTGATGCTATCATAAAGTCAAACAAACGCCTTCGAGTATGACTGCAGTCATGGACAAGCCGAATGCCTTCAGGAGAAAGGTTTTATGGCAAAGGTTGAGCTATTGTGCTACAATGACAACAACGGCATTTGGAGGAGGTGAGGCTTTCCAACCCAACATCACTGTATTAACTTGTCTCATCCAGGTGCTGGTGAATTGTGCTAACTGTATGAAATGACCCACAACACACATCAGAACTGGTTTTGGGCTGGACAGTGGAGGCTTACATTAGGTTTGTGGACAGGCTTCAATCTTAACCCAACTGAAAATGCATTCAATAATTGGTGAGTGTCAGGAAACCAACCACAAATTGAAAGATTAGCCAAACATCCAACCAGAGCTATCACGGAAACTTGTTTTTAGATAAGAGGAAGTACGGTTTCTGTACTTAACCCTCCTATTCCTCTCTCTTTCTGACTCACCTCTTCCAGCACCTGATCAAAGTCTTCAGGCCCAAGATGGTTTGCTCCTGGTTGGACGTTCAGAACTATGCTTGGTGCCGATTCACAATCTGAAGGAAAGAAAACAAAAGGCAAGATAAAAAAAAAACAGTCTATTTTTAGAAATCCCCTTCATCTCACTGCGAACCCAGTATCTCTACGTCTAACTGCCCCACTCCATGTTATCCACCTTCCTCCTTTCTGTGGCACGGACTGATTCACAAGTACGGTCTTGACCTTGACAGCTCCCCCATCTGCGGAGTCTAATCTCTTGCTCTGATACGCTATCTCTTTACCATGCTAATGGGCCTTCCCGCCTGCCTCGGTGCGCCTGTGCCATCAGCACTTTATCAAAGACTCAGGAGAACAGAGAGACAGATTAGGGAGACATCTCCACACAAGCGCAGGCACCGAAGCTGCCCAGTGTGTGCGTGAACAACAGGGGTGCGAAATGGTGGAGGAGAGAGATAATATGTGCATTTGACGCTGGAGGAGACGAGGCAGAGCTAGAGAGTGTGGTGTAAATAAGGAGTACCACCAACGTTTTGAAGGAAGATTATAAGTGAGAGGGAGAAAGAGCCTGTCTGGGGAAAAAAAAAAAAAAAAAAAGAGAGCAATTAGCTGACACATGCACAGGTTTTACCACAAGGTGACCAATGCTACACGGTGGAAAGGCATCCCCCAGATACCCGTACATCTATTACCGCTGCCTCAGCTGACCTTCACACTGACACTACTATTGGGGGATGACCCAGAGCCATAAAACCTCCATCGAAGAGGAAATGACTCCTAAAAGAATAAGGAAAATCTCCATGGGATTTAAATTGCACCGACGACCTCGTCCAATGAAAAAACGCATTAAAACATCAACGGGAGAGGTTCTCTGAAAACAACCTCACCGGTGTGCTTCAAGGGGGTTAGAGTCATAGCAAAAAAGCACTCTGATATAAATATGAATAAAGTATACCATCAAACAAAACAAATGGCTGCTGTCACTTTACATGTCAGCGGCTGTATCGCTCCAAGTATAGAAAATTATTAAAACAGTGACTGTTTGTAAGTACCTGCATTTTGCTTCTTGTTTAAGTGCGTATGAATGGCTTTCTTTATATATTTGGCATATTTGAGGACACCTTCCAGAGGAATCCTGGGATCACCGCTGTAGGCTGTCAGTAGCATAGATGGGTAGCGCTGTTTCACAGAAAGAATGGGAAAAAAAAACATAAATTAAGAATATCTACGAGATGAAAGAAAAGGGATTTTCATATCATAAATTTAAGGTTTGAAATTATCTGCACCTAAAATGAGAGATTAATATACATTTAACCACAAATGTATGAAGTTAATTCTACATGTTACATTGCGCCGTGTAACAAATGAACAACACAGAAGTTAGTTTAAAAGAGTGAAACGTTAGAGGAAGCAGCTTCTTCATACCTGTGGAGTGATGTTGTGAAGGGGACAGTATGAAGCGATGATGTGTCTGTGATTCAGGTTTCCCACTGCGTCGCCCCACTCATCTCTGTCCTCCACAGTCAGAGGCTTATCAGCTTTCTCCATGGTTCCCAACACATCGAGGAAAGGAGCCTGCACAGAGATATAGGGATGCCTGCAGGTCAAGGCACAAATTAACTCTTTTTTTTGTTAAGTTCATTTGTATTTCGTTTTAGTACAAAAGAGTTATATTTGTTCCACAAATCACAAAACAGAAAGATATAAAAGTTTTATTTCAGCAGGATGACACAGGACTACCTTACTGATTTAAATAGACCAGTTTAGTCTATTTAGCTCTATTATAGAATCTGTAATATTTTGTAAAATTAAACCTGAACTCTGATCATAAATACAAATTCTGTACGTTTCTAAATACCCCAAAGGTGAAAGATCTTCTATAGATCGATGTAAAATGTCTTTAGTTTTTCCCGAATTTCTGCACGGTTTAGATACTTAATGATAATATTTTATATTAATAACAATATGTAAAATATTTTAACTCTAAATATGGATGAAACCTTGCCCTCACTAGAGACAACGTCTGAGATGAAAACACAGACCCTGACACGTTTAACCCCTTACCTGCAGTGTCACAGCACGTATGGTGTTTGGCTTCCAGTTGCACAGCGCCGCCACTGGTACGGCTCCAGCACTGCAGGCTGTGAGGGCCGTGAGTGAAGCAGAGGAGACTCCCGAAGAGAAAAGCTTCTGGAGACAAGCCTGGAGGTCCTCCACTCCCCTCTGCTTCCCTTCCACTCGGGCTTGTCTGTGCCAAGAGAGGCCGCGCTCCCCCCCGCCTCTAGAAAAGAAACAATCCCCGGAAAATTATTTTTTTGGACATACAAAGTATCTTCTAGTGCAGCATTAAGTGATCTCCATAAAATCAAACTGTATTAGTGTTTGAGAGAGTGACTTGAATTATTATGCCATTATGAATAAATTACTTGAAAATGTCCTCAAAAACAACAATATTATCATTTATTTCAAAAGAATTACTGGTCAATTTATCATCCAGCAACATTTGTTACTGTGACAAAGCCTAAACATTTAAAAGTTTAATGTCTTTAATGGTAATAATTTTAGTACATTTTCTTCCAGCAACATTTTGTTCCCAGACTCTGTGGAGTCCGTACCACGTGTAGAAGACGATGCTACTTTTTAAGAGTTGTTGAACATTCCAAGTATGTAAAATGTACTTTAAGTCTACCTCAGTTTTCTCAAGGATATTTATGTTCAAATGTATGTTTTGATAGATGAATACGATAGACCGGGTATTCTTTTCTGACCGTTTCACAGCGGCTACCTTACACTGCATAAACTCAGATCCCCAACAGCTCAGCACAGTAGGAAAGTGGAAAACCTGCCAGAGTTTAGAAGAAAAAAAAAAACCCGGAGTGCACAAAGGAAACTTGTAGTTCAATCTAACAGGAATCTAAGCTAAGAGGTACTTCTCACAACATTTAGAAAGCCTGTAGCAAGTAATCTAGAAAAACCGAATATGTTTTTTTGTTTGTTTTATTTTTAAATCACAAGAAGGATGACGCCTTACCTAATATGACAGTAGGCCAGCGCCCAACCTTGCTCCAACAGAAAACGCCTCACTGGGCAGAACTCCATACTGAGGTCTCTACCATAAGCTCCGTATACATGTACAAGCAAAGGCGCCTGACTCAGATCCTCCACAGGTACAGCATGGAGGAGTGTCACCGGCACTAAAGTGCCATCCTGATGAAAGAACCAAACAGCAGTGGGTGTTTTCGCTGGTCAAGGTGCGACAAGAGCAGAAACATCTCTATGCTTGCAACAGTTTACTGTGTGAGTTTGTTGTAAAGACGGTCTTACTTGGCTGCAGGCCTTCAAGCGTGTGGTGACGTACTTGTCATGACTCTCAGAGTGAGCCTGAGTTCCTGGGTCTGACAACAGGAGTCCTTTCTCAGGATCCAGCGAGAATAGGACGGGTGGGTGGACGGGAGATGATAACAGGAACTCTAACACGTCTTGCCGGTCTGCCAAGCCCGGTTTCTTGGTTTCAATAGAGCAAGCCCAGGAGGGGAGCTTAAAAATGAAAGTAGAAATATAACATTACTGGAGTGAAAGAAACTAAAAAAAACCATGAAAGAATATAAGAATAAGTAGAACATTTAGTAGAGTTTTCTTCCAAGTCACACTGACCTCTACAATGTATGTTTCTTTGGGATTGCGCAGTGACATCACACTTAAAGCGAGTTCATTGGCTGGTGTCCTTAGAACCAACAAACAGTAGTCTCCAACTACGTCCATGTCTTTGATTGTAGTGTCAGGGTTAGGGACAAATAAAGACGCCCACGAAGCCGTTGACGGCTTAGATGTGGGAGAGTGCAGCACCTAGTAAGCAGAAAGAAAACACACATTATGTGAAACAAGAATAACCGATATCTACATGTTTGTTGCTTGAAATAACCTAGTACTTTATGAGAAATCAAAGGTAGCTGCGGATAGCATACAGTGTCTCGAAGGTATTCATACCCATATTTTAACCACCTTCACTGTATTTCATTAGGATTTCGTTTAGAGTAAAAGATAGACCGAAAACATGACACTAAATTCCCCTGCTTCAACCAATAGTGGTTAAAAGGACAAAACATTGAGAATACCTTAAATCAATTCATCATTTAACATGTGTAACTATTAGACCTTAAGGTAGTACAGATTATGGAAATTTTAGCTACACAACATTTTCAAATAAGCCATTTGCTGACACTTTGGCACCTAAACCAGAACTACAGACCCAATTTACATATTAATCTAATAGGAACTAAAAGTCCAAAATGAGGAATCAGCTGTAATAATTGGGCATATTTTAAAGTCTTACATAAATTTGCACATTACTGTAAATATTCCGTTTTTTCTCTTAGATTTATTTTGATAAGTTGCTGTTGAAACTCTACCTGGTACTCCTGCCCTGGCCCAGTATTAGCCAGTATAATGAGCGACCCTTTCCAGTGCTCCACATGGTAGAGGAGGTCCAGCTGACGAGGCTGAATCACAAAAGGCTCTAAAAGCGACTTTGTCACATCAATCAGCATCACCTCTGAACTTGATCTACTGTTGCAGTTAATGGTGAGGATCTGTCGGTCTCTGGACAGGCTGACCTCCACAAACACACTGCGGGGAGGACGGTACGGTTTAGGATACTTGGTTGATTATTTGACAGAAGGAAGACGGTTCACCTGACGCTACACTAACACGTACTCAGGCTGAGTTTCCTCGTACACGGGTGTTACTTTGCCGCTGCCTTCGGAGGCGAGGTCCAGGCGAAACACGGAGCTGGAGCTCAGGCCTTCCAGAGTTGTGTAAAACAGGACATCGTCCGTCGCCCACTCTTCACAGATGTACGTAAACAGAAAAGTCAAAATCAATGCAAAACTGCATCTCTACATCTACTCATTTTAGATTTTTGGTGCTTAAAATGATCTGATTGGTAACTTGCTCTGTCCTTTAAATCTGACGTTAAGTTTACAAAGCCACATGTTACAGATTCCACCAGCTTCTAAAACATAAGTAAAAAGATAAATGCAAAATGGTAAAATAGGACAGATGAATTAAAAACAGAAAACACATCCAATTCTTAGCTATAGGGATGTATTTATTTTTTTACCCCAACTGCATATTACGTATGCTTTGTTTTAACTCTAATCTTTGGCACGGCTGAATTATTCTAAAACATTTTTGAATATTTACCAAAGCTGAAGACGCTCTGTAGCTCCAGAAGGATGTAGTGGGGAGGCAAAATGGAAATATTTCTCCCTCCAAGCCTCACAACAACACACCTTGATTATCACAGTAAAAAAAATATTAAATAATTACAGTGTGACAGTCAACATTTTGAAATGTCACACCTCCATGTTTAATTTACTTGAGCTCTTCTGTGTGACAACATTTCAGTGTAGTGGCGAGATGCTTTTCATGTGGAGACAGACGAATTCTCTGAATTGTCCACTGAACCCTCCCTTCACTCTCAGCTCTCGTCCTCCTTTCTGCCCTCGATGCATGTTCCAGATTTAACACCTGCTCAGGCTCTGTAGTACCTAAAAATATGGAGGACGAGGAAGAATAGATGTCTATGTAAATGTAATTTCTATGCCAATGAAAATATATGTTCATTCACTGCTTACGATCTCTTTTGTCTATTCTGTAGACGCCGTCAGCTTTGATGAAGTACACATGGTGACATCCGCACACCTGGAACGGGACAAACCACAGGAAGTTGAAAGAGTAAAAAGGAGTTTTATTCATTTATCCAGATTAGGCGACTGGAGAAAGGCGGAGTACCCAGGGAGAAACTCCAGGCAGAAACAGTTTAATCACTACAATGTAAACCACAACAACATGATTACAACCCTGAACCTTGTCTTACCACGGAGTAATCAGGTGTACTGTGGAACCGGTGGTATGTTGCCTTCAGTCTCCTTACAAAATGCTTCTTTAATTGCTGGTATTTGTCAGATCCAGAGCTCAGATGATCGGATGACAACCCAGAAGCTTCCTGAAGTAAGAATTCAAACCAAACAAAAACACTTATCAATGATGGAGCGGCATTAGACTATTAATAACCCATCACAAAAGATTAGAGACAAACGTGAAACTCACTGAATAAAATTCTTATTTTTTTCATTTATATTAAGGTTGCTGAGTAAAAAAAAAAAGCAAAACCACAAAGGACATTTTTATTTCAACAAAACAACGTGAATATGAAGTGATCATCTATTAAAAAGCATTAGGCTGGAGTTGAGCAGCATGAAATCATGGTTTAATTCTTACATACTTTAAAGTAGTCCTAAATCCTTCTGCCCTTTCTGATTTACATTACTGTAACAACAACAACAAACTTCAATACAATTTCTTTTTCATTTCATGGGACAGACCCAAAGCATGATGCAGCCACCACCAGATTTTTTTTTATGGAGATGATGAGTTCAAGGTCATGTTAATTTTGCATGACAACTGCAAACAAGACAGCTTTCTTCTATTGTAGCCTACACAGCTAGGCTACAGTACACAGCTGCAACACGTGTTGTCATAATACGTGTTGTTATGACAACACGTTAAAGCAAAATTTAAGCGTGAGCATTTTAGCAAGGAGCTGTAACCTCCAAAAGGGGCGTCACTTTCAGCCCCAAGCCATCTGTTGTTCGGTTTAACAACTTGGTAAAGAGGTCAAACTTTGAATAATGAATGACTCGGTAACTTTACACCAAGCGAACAGTGAACAAGAACTTTAAAGTTCCCTGAACATTCTTACCGACGTGCACCAACGCTGGACGGATAAGGACAACCATGCTTTCCGTTTAGAAACCCTAAGGTCCCAGAAACGAACACGAAAAACACAGAGTAGCGGAGAAAAGGAGCGCAGCAGTGAACGTAAAACTCTCATGTCCAACACTGAACTATTAATTAGCCATTGCAGTATTTACGTCCAGTTAATTCGCTCACTGTGACAACCAGAGAGCTGCATTTGATATTCCAAGGCTGAAAAGAAAGGATATGCGCATTTAAAGCGTTAATATTTACAATTATGTCGTGAACATTTGTTATAAGTTAGCGACAGAACGTTGTCAGGCTAGAGCTGCACACGGTGACGCAGCCAGAAAAGAACAGACTAAAACAGTCGAGCTTGCTCACGCGCTGCAAACAGTTTCAATTGAAAATCGAGTTGCGATGTTTTCAGCTATTGATTAGTCCGCCTGAAACGACAAATGTGTACGGAAGCAGCATGTTCCAGCTGGTATGAGTCAAGACGTGTCTGTGCGCTTTTGTAGATTTTGTAGTTTTGAAATAAGCCATGCTTTTCTAAATACCGATCGACAGCATTTACATTGATAACTGTGACAGCTCTATAGCCCGGAACGTGTTTACATATATATTTGAGTGGGTCTTCAGCAGTTAAGATGGAGAAAGGCTCCACAGGCGCTACAGAAAAGACCCAGTCGGCTTTGCCTTGTAAGGATAAGAGTGATGAAGACTCTTGCGGCCCAAATTCCCCCAATTCCAGGGAAGCAACCTGTGGTGCTACTGCAGGTCGAGCGAGATGGACTCTGCTGAGACAGGTACAAGAACCAATTTGAATTTAGATAGAAACAAAAGCACATTTTCAACTGCACACCCTGTGCTTTTACAATACCTACAGAAAGCAGGGGTTTGGATACGTTTGTGCTGAAGTCAGTTGGTTGTCTATAGATGAGTATCGTAAAAATAAAAGCTCACAAATTAGAATAACGACCTTCTTCTACACCGCTTTTATGTGCTGTTACAACTGACATCTAATGTTTTCACAGTCAGTAAAATTGTTTTTACATGTTGTCACAACATACTACGGAGTATGGGGTTTGCATAATTTCGAGTAGAAGGAAGATTATGCAAAAATGTTCAAAAATTCAAACAGTGTGAATTTTCAATTAATCCCTCTATGTCAATGATTTCTGGGCCTCTCCTAACACATCACTAGGCTTTGGTCTGTTTGGTCCATTGTAGAGCTGGTCAGTCACCTAAACTAAATGAATCAAACTTTGGTTCCCCATTCAAAATATTAAAATAAGTTGATTTGGCCTCATTTATTGGCAACTTATGAGACCTGAATTTAAAGTTATTCATCCATTTCTTGTGAGATCTGCCCAGAGGTACATTATAAATTTTATTATTGATAAGTAATGCTTATTGTTTAAAATGCTGAATTTATAAGGAAAAAAATTACCAACAACTCCAATTTAATTCAAACAGATGGAAAACATCCATGAGCCCCGTCTGTTGTAACCTGAAAATGAGTCTAAACTGATAATCTTTCAGTTTGATTTGACATGCCCTCTGCTTATCAGATAATGTCAACTATGTGAATATCATCTTAATAGCTCTTTACAACTAATACGGTCCTCAAAGTGCAGCATCTCTACAACAATAAAATCTGTGATAGTAGTAGTAAAAACCAGGAGACTAGTAAAACAATTAGATTCAATGTAAATAATGTAGAAAAATAAAATAGCTAAGATGTTAAGCTATATTTGATTCAAAAGCCAAAGAGTAGATGCGTGGAATATTAGAAGATCATTTAGACACAACAGATCATATTAGTAGGTTGAGATAAGAGTCCTTAAGAAGCTATAGTAAAGAAAAAACAAACAAATATGTGTTTTCATGTGCAAACTGAAGCTGATGAGCTGTATTTCTCTTACAGGTGTTGTGTCAGAAGCAGACAGACAGTCCTGAGGTCAAACAGGTGTCTGTTCGTAGGTTTGCCACCTTTGACCTTTTCAGAAGGAAAAATCTCTCAGCACAAGAACACTGTGATACCTCAGATGACCAGTGGGTGGAGTACAAAAGTGTCTACTATCCTGAATACGGTGCCTTCCTCAGGTGAACACACCATTTTAAGATTTCACAAAAAAACATCAACGTTACCATAACCAGTAACAAACACTTTCCTGGTGTGTTGGTCTTATGTTTAAGACCAAGAGAATTGCTTTGCTGCTTCTACAATTTAGAATATGTTGTTAGGTGTAGCCACCCAAACTTTATATGATAGAATTAAAATGAGAGTTGTTTGATTTACCACAAAAATAAAAAAAGAGACAAAAATTTAAAAATTTGTTTCTTCACAGGTCTGTACATGTATGGAAAAAAATACAGAGTACTGAGCAGACTATTTCATGTCTATCTGTGTTTGGATTTCTAGGGATAACCTGGGACCTCTCAAAGTTAATGAAGTGCTCAATAGTTTTGACAACACTGGCAATGTCTGTAAGTAGATTTTTTTTACAACCCTTAAGCCACTGTGTTTGTACTGCATGCACAAAATGCACCGAAAAAAAAAAATCCAATATTGTTCATTTGTGCTGAGCAGAAATGCGCAAAAATGTTACCCTCTATGCCTTTTGCTTTTGTTACTATTAACGCATGGCTGCTGATAATTCCGACTGAATTGTGTGCTGGTTAAAGTGTCGGTACTTATTTGTTCTGAATGTGTTATTGCCAACATGTTACAAAGAAAGTACACCCAATTAAAGATGCTTTAGATGAAAAACGAAACTTAAGACTAAACAGGGAAATACATGTGATACTCTTACTAAACCTCAAAAACTTTAAATACACATATAATATCACACTCTTATCTCAAAGGAAGTGCTGTCTCTTCTATTTATTCTGGCTCTAATGGCCTTTATTTGACAGGACACCAGGTTGTGTGAGAGGAGGAGTCAACAGTATGCATTCATTTTTTTTCTTGTCCTACCATCAAAAACATGAACAAGTAGAGTTTTGGAATGCGCTAATCTCTAATGACCTTCGACTGTGAACTCTGGTCAAATGAGATTAAGATTGAGCTTTTTTGACCACAAATAGGCTGGATAGATTTGGCAAAAAAAATAAAGTATCAACAAGGAAAAAGCATCTAATTTCCACTATGAATCACAATGGAGTGTCTGTGATGCTGTGGGCTTGTTTCCCTTTTAAATTCACTGGAACCCAGCAGGGTGAGCTGAAGAGAAAACATCATAAGGACCTTGAACTGAGGATAAATCTAGAGAGATTATGCAAACAGGAATGGCCAAAAATCATTCATTCATTGTGTTCAAACCAGCAAATTGTCATAGGAAGATAATAAATTCTGTTTGATTTCAGAGAATTATTTTTTTTAACAAGGATATTTTTTTCCACCATTGACTTAATGCTCTTAAATTAAAGGTGAGTTCTTTCTTAATTTGTATTCTTTCTTAATTTGTAATTATTCTTAAAATGCACGTTTTTAAAAAACTCTTTACAAAGCTTTCCAATGATTTCAGTGTATTTCTTTGTATCAGATTGCCATTTTATTATTTTTTATTGTTATCACTTCACTGATCAAATTTTTAAATTATTTTATTTTTATTGTATTTTCTTAGCATCTCATTTGCTAAACTGTACATCCACTGTGTTTTATAATCTTGTTCCATTAAAAGCCGTGGTTGGTGTAGCCTTTAAAAATGGTATTATGAAGCTTTCTGTTGGTGTTAGTCTCTGGGAAATGCAAAAGAAAAATGTGTGTACCTGTGGGTTGTGTCTATCTTATTGAACACTTGCTCATTTTCTGTAGTGCCTAGTTTAGTTTAGAGTTACCAGGGATGTAGCCTGTCCTAGCTGCCAGAACATTTTGGTAACTGACACATTTGTTTTCTCGCAAAATCTTGGTTTTTAAGAGTAAAAAGCAAAAAGTTATTGTTTCTTTTTATTGTGTGCCACCTTAGTGCCCTTTATCCCATCCATTGTGCTTTATATTGCTTTCTGCTGTTAATATATGCAAAGTAATACTAAAAACGACTTTCTCAGTTTCAAACTAAACATCTTGATGACTGCACCCCCTCCCATTCACATTCCTGTTTCTCAATTTACAATCCCTCCCCATCGCTACCCTCATTTTTCCCTCCATCCCTCTCAGCTGGAGTCATGCTTGGCCAGATGGGTAACAGAGTTCCTGACTTGGCCAATGGATTAGCACAGCCGGAGATGAGAGCATAGAGGAAGGGAGAGGAGAATAGGGGGAGAAGGTGGGTGGGCATGCCATAGGTGGAACGTGTGTCTATGTGTGTGTGTATAAGGAGTGTGAAGCCTTTAGCAGAGGGACCTTGCTCCTCAAACAATGGGGCAGCCATCTCCCTCCTGTTCTCCATCTCATGTTTGGGACTAGTAATGCGTGAGATCAATTAGGGTTGGTTGAGAGGAGGCTCTGAAAGGCCCAGAGGTGACCCTGTCGGAGCTCTGGGGTATATTTTTGGGGGTGGGGGTTGGAGAGAAGCCCTTCAAAATTTAAAAGCACACACGTTGACTTACATTTGTCCTATCACAGATACACAAGAAGGCACACCACCTGCAATAATCTACTACTTCCATGCTAATAAGCCCGCCTTCACGTCACCCGACCTTATACTCTCTCCACCTTTCCTGCTGCCTTGATAATCCCCCTACCCCTGAGGTGTGGACAAGCCCAAATCCTTGGGGTCCTTGTCCTCCTGAATAGCAGGCTAAAAAGCCTGACCGGATTAACCCACCGTATCCAAAATGTGTGGATTCAGCTTAAAAGTGCTACCCCCCCTCTCAGCGTGACACCCCTCTACCCCCACAGCCTCTTTCCAGCTATTGTGGTTGTTATACAAGTGTGCACGTACGTGAACAATATGTTGTTTCTTGAAAGTAAAGATAAGCCGGAGTCAATGGTTTCAACGCCAGACCAGAGGAGGAGCGGGCGAGGCAGCTCAATTAGGATTTTAGGAAATGGAGAATTGATCTCGAGGTCAGAATCATAGTCTGAGTAAATGAAACCTTGTGGCTGTAACTGCTTTTTCTAACAAACTAAGTCGTAATCCAGGAAATCTTAGACTATTTGTAGGGGTAACATAGGTGTGTGTCACAGCCAGGTCATCTGTGTTTACTCACATATATAACCCCATCCCTCCCTCCAACGTACACAGTTTGTTCGGCTGCAAGTTACATTTGTAGCTCATTGTGTCTTGCTAATAAATGACTAAACTTCTGTCAGACTAGACTTCAGCACTTTCAACTATTTGAACTCTGAACTCCTGACCCTCCCGGTCTCTTTAGCTGACAGTGGAGTCTTGTAATCGCTAGTCTGCTTTGTACAAGCGCCATTTGGGTTTTTTTCGGGGAGATGCTTGTTCCCTGCCAAGGGTCAGGATTTAAGGATACAATACAGGGCCCCTTGAGGGTGGAGTGACGAAGAATGCATGGCAGAATGTGTGCATGTGTGATTGAGAGGGCTTAGAGCTTGTTGACGTTGCTAGGGGTTTTTGATTAGAGGGCTTTATAGGCTGTAAGGTTATTTGTCAGGTTTGTTTCACTTTAAGGTAGAATTTGTTCCCATTAGGGATGTGACAGTATAAAGGTTTTGTGTCCTGATTAATGTGTACAGATTTGTCATGAGATTCATACAGTAGCAGTGGTATCATCATAATATACAGAATGCTCTTTTATAAGACTTGGCACAGTTGGATACAGATAATTAAACGTTTTAAAAATATATACACATACAGGACATATAGATAATGTTCCTTGCTAGCTGGGTACACAATCACAAAAAGTAGTTTATTTGATTGTTCTAAATTCCTCTTTCAAAAGCAGACGAATGTTTAAATAGAAGGGATTCATTAGGACTTTGTCTGCAGTTTGTCTCCTGTTCATGTGTGGGTTCCCACCAGGTGCTCCGGCTTCCCCCCCCGACCCAGCCAGTAAGCAAATGTTCAGATGATGTTCAGATGAACATTGCCTGAAAATTAAATATTCAGTGTTCAAGAATGGACGTTGACCAAACGTTGATCAAACATTTACTCATTGAGAAAAACAAAATAGGTTTTTGCTGTGATTATATTTAATCATTTATTTTGTCTTTTAAACCGTTGTGGCTGTTATTATTTTTCACCAAATCTTTATATTGCATTTCTGACATTCTCTGTACATTCTCTTTTGGACGCTGTTGGTAGTACTTTCCATTTTAGCGTTGACCTCCCTCTTCCAGGTTGCACACAACAATAGGGACAACTGCCGGACATACATATGTAATATGTATTGCCAATGAAATGTATTTCATTTCTGTATTTCTTGAATTTTCTTAAAATTTCTCTATGTAATTTCTAACATACAGAAGTGTGAGAAATTTTAAAATGCTAATACTGTTAAAATGTTAGCTTTGCAAACCGGTGATCACTTCATACATCGTTCCCAGTGTTGAATACTTAAGAAGACATACATTTTTCTTTCTTGTTGGATGAAGGATTGCATATAAATCAGCACTTTTGATTGAAGTTCAGGGTAATATAAGGGTGGCAGTCGCCACGATTAGAAACATCTGCTGGAAGTGAACGCACCCAAATGTCCTGTGAAGTCATGGCCATGTGTGTGTGTGCGTGCGTGTGTGCGTGTGCGTATGTGTGTGTGCAATCAGGAGCCCAGCATCCTAATGAAGCCTAATAGAGCCTTCTTCACTACAGCTGTCATCGTGCGAATGGCTACCAGCCTTTCAGCCTCTCAGTCATCCCTATTATCTCCCACCGACTTCACCTATCACTCCCGCTGGTAAATACTATAAGCCCTGACTGCTTGAGTGTTGTGAGGCAGTGTGGTGGGGAGCTGATCATTTTCTGTGTGTATCTCATGTTTGTGGAGGTATGAGGACTGTTTCTGTCAGGTGGATGTATTTGTAAAGAAGTGGAAACGATAACATCGATATTAAATCAATTCCATGTATTTGTTGTAATTCTAGGCGTGTGTAGTTTTTTTTTCCAAAGCAGTTTATGACTGTTTACTATACGCCATAGTTGTCTTTTTACTGATACGTGTACGTGTGTTTATATGCACATATAAAGTGTGTGTGTGTGTGTGTGTGTGTGTTGTAATAGGTGCCCCCCGTAGCCTTCCCTTGTGCCAGGCCTTTAGCGCAGCCCTGTTTGCATAATTATGCTAATTCATTTTGCCATAGTGCTAATTAGACCTTGTTAGACAATAGCGCTAGACTGGAAGCTGGCAGGCACGCACACACGCATGCGGCCACAAGCTCACTCTGACTGTTGTGTCAATGACAAGATTTGCGGTCCCCCTCTGCGCTGTTTATAACATGCTTTCTATAGAAATCTCTCTCCATTGGTGCCTTCTGGACTGAGCTCAGGTGTCTCTTACCATTTTGATTTAAACTAGTGGGGAGAAATCAATGTGACAATATCACACATGCTTTTTGAAACTACTCCCAATTGTCTATTCAAGAACCTGTGGTTCTCTCTCCCCCCCATCAGAGCTGATTATTTAGTGTTTCTTTCTCACCATGTCAGTATATTTTTCAAAGCTTTGCTTGCTTTGTCACACCACAATGAAATATAACTATAATTTTCATCTCAGTCTGCCTTACTTTACTGACATAATACAAATGAGTCTTTCAGAAAACTTAATGCTATTCCTCCTCAATACCAAAATACTTAATTTTTCAATATTTGGCTTGTCAAGTATTCTAGCATTCAGTAAGGAACTAAGTGAGAATATTACAGAAGGGATCTAACAATACATTTACCTCAGGAAATGATCAAAGGTATTATGTACACAAGATGAAGCTAACAGTGTTCATAAAAAAACACAACTGTGACTATTTCTCAAATAAAAGATCAAGTTAAAGGATTTTTAATCGGTGTAAATTGATTTAGTCTAAGCCTGACTTCTCTCGGGGAAGCGGTTTTGAAGCTAGGTTGATCGTAATGCCCTTTGACTGTTTCCTCAAAAAAATAAAGTGTCACATATCATAAAGAAATATATAATTAAGGTTTACGTTGTCTACATGTTTTAGATTTTTACCACTGGATTTATGAAAGGCAGTCCAGTATTCTTAAAAAAATAAACAAACAACAGTTATAGTTATTTAATTAGTACCAATCAGAAGCTAGACATTAGGCACTGGCTTTTGTGGAGTGTCTACATGCCAATATAACTTTTTGTTTCACCAATAAAATCAAAACAAATGTGGTAATAAATCTTCTGTTCAGTTTAGAAAAATCTAGTTCAAGTTTATCAAGTCTTACTATTTTACATTTTGAACTACTGATGATCCAAAACAGACTAAGAAGTTACAACAAAACAAAACACTGAACACACCCTTTTTGTCTTTTCACAAATGATAATATTGTGATAAGATTTTCTTACAGAGTTCATGAAATGTTTTACGTTGCGTATTTTATTGTCATCATAATCAACATTAGCATTGACGGCTGGAACAATGTGCTGAACATTAGAGACTGATAGGAAAAGAAAAAAGGCCAGGTTGATCTATTGGAAGTTCTAAAATATTCAAAATATACTAAGAAACATTTTAAAAATGTTTCCCCTTGTAATATCGGGAGACAGTCTTTGTCTTCTCTAACTGTTCAGCTTTCTTGGTGTGTTTAAAATTCTGTTAAACTACAGATCTACAGATGGATATAAAGTGACCAGTTAAATGTTCAATTTCAACATGTTGTGGGTAATTTGACATGGGAAACAAACATTTTCTTGTCTTGTTAAATAATAATAAAAAACAATTAGAAATTTTCTGCACAACACATCTCAGATAAACCAAGTAGATTTAACAAAGCAGGGATAAATGCCATTTTGAATATTTGCTTTTGTATGTACAGTTTGGTAGAAATGACAGATTAAAAATTCTCCAACTAATACTCGAGAACATTTTTAGCCATTGCCACAGTAATTGTTCCTCAGTCTATAATTTTGCCACTAAACATAAAAGACTGTCAAACAGTAAGTGGATGTGGCTTTTTAACTGTAACGTGTGTGTGGATGTGTGTGTGTTTGTGTGTCACTTTGTGGCGTTGTAGTGGGGGTTGGCAATATTGCAGGCAAGACTTGAATGGCTCCAGGGCACACTGAAGTAGTCACTGGTTGACTTAATTGAAAGTAATTGATTTTTGCTTCTCTAGCTTTGTCTTCTCTATCCATGAGAAAGTAAGACTTGCCTCAAGTACTGCTGGCTGCTAGAAGCTTCTTGACACCCGAGAAGTAAACAGTTGCCACACTCAGCCTGCATCAAAGCACAACTTGATGATAATGTGCAGACGCAGACCTCGTTGTAAACGCTCGCTCACGCACGGGCACATGTTATTAGATGCGGTTAACTGTTATTGTGACTCCGGGCACAAAAGGGTTTGAAGGTGGGCTGCTGGGTGTAGCTTTTGCTTAAGGAGTCCTTTTCCTTTAATAGTGGCCAGTTGATTATCTAAATTTGAGCCAGACTAGGAGTTGTGTGTGTGCATGTGCGTGTGTGTTTAGGCGGGTGCACTGTTGTGCACTATTACCGGTAAGCGGTGAGGATTAAGTTCAGGAAATGAGTGGAGCGTTAAAGGGTGCTTCCCTTCCCAGTGCTTTTGCATTGTCACCGCAGCTAATACTCAGCTAATTACAAGGGCATACTTTAGCAGCAAGCTCAGCTATAACTTTTATCTCAATGCACTCCATTCTTCCCTTTTCTTAGGTTACCCCCTTCACCTCAGATTTTTTTTGGGGGAGAAGTGAAAGAAAAAGAGAGAGTAATAACAGGTCACCCCCTACTCTAAAAGCACTACCTCCCTCTGGACGGATATAATTATTGGATTTTTCTCCATTTAAGTCGCCCGATTCTTATATACCCCTCCTAGCAATGTCTCAGATGGTGTCTAATCTCAGGTAGGCGGGACAGTCCAGCCATGCAATACAAGCACAAAGAAACAGTGTTTATGAAGTCTGCAACGCCACTGAATTGTGGAACAATCTAGAAAGCAGTCTGTGAATGTATTTCTGTTTATTCTGTTAGGGTTGAATTGTGAAACTAATTTATTTACACATCAACTGATACATTAAAGTTTGGAAAATCTTAATTATGTCCGAAGTTTTCCCTTCTGGGTCTGTATTTACATTTAATGAGGTCCTAAATTTGTTGGTCTTATAATTTTTTATGGATAGGCCCGTTGTGTCGTGTTTGATGCGTCCGCCAAATAGGTCAGCAATGGAAAAAAAATGGCTGGAGCGATTTTGATGCGTCTGCCACGCTCCCTCCGCGGCTCTCGCCTCCACTTAGACTTTCAATGGAAACCAGTTGCGTGAAACGCATTTGGTGTGAACGCACCATTAGTTTTTATATTAAGAAAACCCATAAAAGTCTTTTCTTGGAAAATTCACTGAAATTAAGACTCAAACATAATCATTTCTAAACTAAATAACTTAGCGTATTTTCTCTCTTGTTAATATTGGGAGTTATAATGTTTAGTCTTGATTGCTGATTTTTAACTTACTCCTAGAGTAAAACCTTTCAGCCTCTCTGAGTCATCTCCTGCAGTCAATGATTACCACTTTCAGTGTTGCTGCTCTATAATGCAAGAGATTAGTGTACAGTTGCTCTGTGCTGCATATATGCTCAAAATCCTGCTTTATAAATCGTATTGAGTCACACACTCAGGACACTGCATAACATCTTCACTTAATATTAGATGTTCTTATATTTCGTTAGACCATTGTGCATAATAGGAATGTGAAGTTAGATTGCTGCTTGTGTATATAATAAATCTATACACAAACTTGAATATGTGCAGTGTGCTGCCATTAGAGGGTGATTAGCGTATGGTGGCTAATTTGGCTCTCCTCCCACTCATACCCATCAAGTGTACCTCAGCCACAAGTGCTTGAGTGTGCTTGTTTCTGCATGTGGAAATCTATTTGTGAAGGTCCCTAATGATGTTTAAACACAAATTGATGATTAATGTGATTAGTGTGTTGGTTGGAAGAAGCAGCACTTAAATGGTTACATGGCCACATGGAAACAGGCTTTGGTTTCTTTCCAAACACATAACTCCTACTTTATCTTCACATCACTACAGTTTCTGGAGATAAAAATTCCCACCCCAAAAACTAAACAAACAAACAAAACTACAAAAACACGCTACCTTTTGAAATATTTCTGTTTTAAGTGAATTTTATTTAACACTTATTTTTTCAGGAATCTAAAAGAAAGAGTCTTTGAACATTCACACAACTTCTTAGATACTCGTCTGATTGGACAACTTTCGTTTTTGTGTCCATATCTTCAATAAGAAAAGCTTTTGTTGATGCCAAGAGCAAGACATGCATTGATACCATTTAGATTTTTCTCTCATTTAGTCAGTAGAAAATTTCAGTATTACTTTTAGATTGTGTTACAATGAAAGCATATTTATGTACTGGAATGGCCTAGTCAAAGTTCAAATCTAACTGAAGTCTATAGTTTGTGGCTAAGGCTTGAAAACTGCTGTTCACAAACATTCTTCATTTAGTCTGAGCTGAAGCGATTTTGCTAAGAAAAATGGCTAATATTTCAGTCTTTTGATTTTCCGCCTCTGTTTGAGACATACTAAAAAAGACCTGTGATTTACAACATATATTTCTTATTTTTGTTATAAAGAAATCAAACCTAAGTATCATTTTCATTCCCAGTTATGCACTCCTTTGTGTTGATCAAACACATTAAGGGCCCAACAATATATTCACCTTGTACTTTTTGCTGGTTACTGTACAGTAAAATGTATTTACACATTGTTGTAACTACTGAAAATCTCAGAAAAACCATTGAAGTGCTTGTGAATCATTAGTTCTTTAGCAGATTTTGTCAAAACGCCTTCTAGTGAAGTGGAGCAGTTGCTTGTTAGCCTTCAGCCTGTCAACACGTCTTTTCCAGAAAGACTAATGTGTTTGCTATTTAGCTAAAGAGCCATTAACTTGCTTAGTGACTCGCTGTACGGCTTTAATGCACAAACTGTTGAACGCTACTTCTTCACTCTGTCAGTTTCTCCCTGACTGGGGGCTTTAAATAGCCCCACAGGGGCCTTTAACTGTCAGCAGGCTGTGCTAATGTTAGGTGTCGGCTGTAATTGGTGTGCTACATGCTAATGTTAGCAAGTGCAGGCCTCGGAGGGGAAAGTTAACTGATTTTCAAGTGGCCCCCTGAGAAACTGCCCTAACTGCTGACTGCTGTAGCGTCTCTCTGGGGCTCCAAGCTGAAGAGACCGAAGCTGTTTGAGCAAACTGCCTTATAACACTAGACTATTTATTTTTATGGGAAAGAGGAGAACCCACCCAAAACCTGAAACATTCAATCGGGGTGTTTATATATCTCGTCTCTAAAAAGTCCATACTGAAGTAAACTGATGATCTATTTTCAGTTTTCATCTTATTTCAGATTTTCAAAGCAACTCTTCTGACTTTGTTTTTTGCTTTGTATCGGCACACACAGCCATTGGCACACACATTTTTTTCCTTACTGTGTCTCTATCTGTCCACAGCAGGCCATGGCGCCACATGCCTTTGTGCCTGTCCACTGAAGCTGAAATAGACTCTCTTTCTCTGTTGCTCACATGTATAATGAACACAGAGAGGAATATAAGAGTCATTCGACGTTTTGTGAAAAAGGTTATGGTTGGGGGAATATAAGGAATAATCGGCAGCAACACATTATATTAATACTGAAGAGATTAAAAGATAATTAGTACAGACGGCTGCCAGCTTTTTGCTAATCACTTTCATTTTTATATGTTCTAATGCCATAGCAGTCATACAAATAAATCACTGCCTTTTCAGCAGATAATTATTGTACTGTTAAAAGTGATAAATCACTGTAATGATCTGTTCTGCTCTCATTTACTGTTGTAAATTACATGCTGTGCCTTGGTAAGTATTAATAAATCTTTAAGTATTTCACATATTTATGTGGACTGTATGTGATCGATTCTCACAAAGTGGTGCATAATTGTCAAGGCTTTGTGGAGAACTTGCAAAAAACTTGAGAACAAGTTCACCTTTCAGCTGAACAACAACACTAATGTAGGAACTACAATAGAGAGGTTTATAGGTTGTCCAAAGTGCAGTGTGTGGAACGTTTGTTGTCCTCATTCAACAGAGGCATTAATTTAGTTAGCCAGCTGATGTAGTCAGTTCGAAAAACAGTGTTAGGATGCAATTTTCACTTATGTGAAGTTTCCCCCCAAAAAAGAAGCCATTATAAGATCTACTTCATTGAAACATGTATTAATCTTTTCTGTTAATATTTTTTGTTCTTAATTTAATCTGATTGTATAAAGGTCTACTACGACAGATTATTAGGGCCACATTAAGAAAGTAAAATAAATAAAAGTTGAAAATAAAGTAGAAGTGTTGCGTGAATAAAGTCAGAACATTATAACTTTAATCTGGTAATATTACGAGTAGGCAAAGATAATCAACCCAACAAATTTGTGTGTCTTGGATTTACAATCTTTTACAGATCCTCTTTTCACATTAATCACATCAATTTTCTTGTGTCAAGTAAATATTCGAGCAAGTAAGAATGAAAGCCAAGTAGGTTTTGCTATATTGATTAAAAACATTTTCAACTTGACATTATTTGGCCCTCGTGTCATAGAGAATATGTAGCTTAAAAACTTCAGTGTGTCCATCCAATCTGAACGAGCTTGACCGTGCAGAGTTTCATTTGTAGAATTAAAAAGATGATTTGAACCATTTGCTTTCATTTCACCATTTTACAACACTTTGCATGAATTCCAGGTAAATAAAGTCAAGTTTGTAGTTGTTTCAGAAAATACAAAAAATGCACCTCTTGGCCTGCAGTCGTAAACACACCTGACCATCACTGTAATTGTGTAAAAGACGTGCTTCGTCCAGCACGGCAGTGTATCAGCCCACAGGTTTTAATTTACTTATACAGATGGTAACATCCTCCCTCGCTGCTCTCTGCTAGCCGCGCTGTTCTTCTTCCCTCCCCCTTAGCTTACCTCTTGCTCTCTCCACCCACCAGTGATTGCACAATCTTTCATCGCAATCACAACAGCCCAGATCCTGTACCAGTGTGCGACCGCCACCAATCAACACACACATTCACACGCACGCGCACACAAATGAACACACGTGTCCTCGAGGAGGAATACAGTCGAAGCTTTTATGCCGCTTCCCCAAGTGGCTGTTTTGCGAGCGCAGCCACAATGGAGGGCCTAATGTGGATTTGTTTAAAGAGCTGGTTAATTGGAGTAGGATGCTCTAATTGCACCTCTTTCATGGTGTGTGTTTGCGCTTGTTTAGATGTGTGCATGTCACCTGGCCTTTGTTTGGACTCTGTGTGGGAAAACATTTGCTCAGCTATAGCTGCACTAGACAAACACTATAAGCTACATAACAAACACATAAGAGGTATGAAGTGCCTAATCTGGGAGCCGGAGCGGATGAATAAATAGTACACTTTGTAATGAGTACAAATGACTGTACGCGCTCGATCTCCAACTTCTGTTTGTAGCGATGCCTCTGCATGTTCTCCTGTCTCTTTCTGCCGGCGCCGTCCCCCAGCTGGGGGTGCTCTAAGTCTTCCTATAACTCTGCTGGCGCTGCGTGTGTTTCTGTGCGTGCTCCCATCAATTTCCAAGCATCCGAGTTATCATAGCCGTGTCCTGCTCTGCCTTTTCAAAGTGGGACACTGAACCCAGAGAAACGCTATGGATATTGTACCAGCACTTTGTCAGAATGGAGATGACGATAGATCTGCGTTTTTTTTAAGGGGCAGAGGTCAGCTCTGTCCAAACAAGATGCCTCAGAACAACATAAAAGTCTAATTAATACATGTGGGAGTGACCTGCATTTTAGATATCATTCATTTTCAATGTAGTTAATGCTGTTGAGTTGAGAATAACTTGAACATTTCTGCATCCTCCAGCTTCATTATTATACCAATTTTGCAGCAGCACCAATAACATTCAGCATGATTGCTACCAACACTATGCTTGGTAGATGGTACAATGTTCCTAAGTTTCAATGCCTTAATGTGACTCATGTAGACACACTTTGTCATCATGACTAAATTAGGGTCTCGCCTGACCATCATTTCATTTTCTTTTTTTTTCGAGAAGGCATCTGACTCTGACTCGGCCTGCTTTGCAGCTGAGGATTCGTTCCTGTCCAATGCCAACTCGGTTCCCAAGACGTTTCCACTTAACAAAAGGCCTGAAGTGGCTGTAAAACAGATCTATACTTAATGTGTTAATGTTTAAAAGCCATATTAATCCTAGAAAATAAGTAATGTTAAATAAATGGAACCATTTCTGGCTAGAAAAGTGTTCAAATTGTCCAGTAAAAATAATGACCAAATCCTGATTCTGGTTATAAAAAGTATGTAAAGTTTTCTAAAGGTCAGCTGATCAAATGTCAGCATAGATTATCTATGTGTTTTGTCAAAGTATAACTTGGCAGTGATGCGTTAAATTAAAACTTGTTTAAATTTTTAAAAACTTGGTGTAAAGTTTCCCATAAAAGAAAAGAAAATGTGTATGTCAGTCAGGCTATCTACAGCCTGACTGAAGCTGTAAAACGAAGCTATCTAAAGACTTCTCCTAAAATAGTGTTTTAATTAAAATATAGACAAAATGGAACCTGAATGATAGAATAAAATTGGTTTGAAATGAAAGAAGTTCTAGTAGTTGTTAATTTCTGTAACAAAGCGCAATTAGCATATAGGGTGAAATAATAGTCAGCTTTTAATGAACAGATTTTCTCTTTTCTGACTTATTCCATGTTTTTAAAATTAGTTTTTATTCCTTGGTCATTTGTTTTAACTTTGACTTCTTCTGTTTTTGTAATATTTTACCACTTGTGACTCTGTGTGTCTGTGTGCAGGAGGGAAAAGCCATGGCGTGCCCTAAGTGGGCCATAGGCCTAAAGAAGATCAATAATTGCCATTCAAAGTCCATTCTCATCCTGCCAACACACTTCCATACTGTGTATAGCAGAGCGCTTAGCCGATCAATTGAAAATAAGTGTCATTTACTTTTGCATGTTTGCTAAATTACATGAGCAGACCCAGGCGGGACTTTCTCAATCTTTCTTTATGCTTTTATTTACCTTCTGTTCCACTTATTTTTCTTTTTATCATTTTTTTTAATCATTTGGCAATATGAGACAGGAAAGCAACATTTGTTTTGTTGCAAACATATGCATTTGCCCTGTCGTTGCTTCCGTTCTGTGTGTGCGTTACAAGTTGTTTGTGTGTTTGTAGGGTCAGGCTAAATGGATGTATTATTAGTAACCATTCTGCATTTGGTCACTGATGTTTTCAGGCACAACAATCAGATCACTTAAGAGACTACTTGGTCTATGGCCCAAAGGTTCCTGTCTCTCCCTATATGTCTCTCTTGCTCTCTTTTTTTCCCTGATATTCTTCAGTGCTCCTCTCCAGCACACAGAAAAACCCCAGCAGCCATGGCCATCAACCCTTATCTTCTCCCCTTGCCACTTCTTCTCTTTACTACCCTTGTCCTTTACCTCCATGGGGGAAAAAGGACAAGGTCATGAAGATAAACATAAAAAAGTGAAAGTGGATGAGAGAAAGACACACATACACACACATAGCTAAAATGATCATTTCATTTGGACTGTAGCTTCTGGGCAAGTGTGATGAGAGGCTTGCTAGCCTAGCAAATAATGGCCATTTATATATAAAGCCTATTTTTTACTACTTACTGCTAGCTAGTATTCTAGAGTTTAGCTGACTCATGTTTTAACCCATGTAATCCTGTAAAAATTGACCATTAGATCTTTGAGCCTGAGAATGTTGATACTGAAGAACATTTTTCCACAATCTCAAAGAAGCAAGGAAACAAAGCAAAGTCTGTCACTTTATTCCTTATTAAGTACATCTGCATAGTTGCCTGTTAACAAAAGTAGTGAATTATTCAATCAATAGTTTAAATAACTACTCACTACAACCAATATATGAACCTTAAATTCAGATGAGAACAAAGAGCTGCTTAGATTCAGTAATGGATGAGGTGTAATATTATCCATCATTTGCCAATAATACTCTTGATCACCTTTTTCTGTCCTGAAGTTCCCAATGCTCAACAAAAATGCTGAGGATATTATGATATTTAAAAGGTAAGAGAAAAGTAAGGAAGGTGGCTTTAGTGGAATCAAAATTGTCTTTGTGGTCTTCAAGAAAAATATTGAAAAATCATGTTTTCAATACATCAAGCAGCCCCTCTCACAAGCCCCTTGCTCAACATCAGTGTTGATGTTCTTATTGATTGGGAGGATTGGAAGTGGGAGGTTTTTTGTGTGGCTTTGATTCATAAAAGAGGAAGTGTTGACTGTTTTTGTGGTCTTCTTTGAATCTTTGGATGACGTCCTTAAAAGGTTGGCCTTTGAGGTTCTGCTGAGATTCTGGTATACTGCAGTGCAATGCGGGCAATGATTGAGTCCCCTCTAGAGCAGTGGTCCCCAACCCCCGGTCCGCGGACCAATTGGTACCGGTCCGCAGCGCAAGAAATAATTAAATATTTCCGTTTTACGTATTATTTGAGTCTGGAGCATCTTTTATTTTGAAAATCCTGTAACCGGATTGTCTCGGTTACTTGTGCGCCAACATTGAGCAACAAGCATCAAAGGGGGAAAAGAGACACATCGCGGCCCGGTAGGTGAGTCCTACGTTACAATCCGCTCTGCGTAACGGCTTTTGTTTCAACGTCTCAACCGGTACGTGGCACAAAAAAGGTTGGGAACCACTGCTCTAGAGGATCTAAATGTGAGCAGTGGTTTGTTATTTAATTTCTGTAAATTACAAACACCTTGCCATGCTGTCTTGGGCAGTTGAGTTAAAAGAGAGTCAAAGGTGTCAGCTGATCACCACCTGCTAGTGAGTTGGATCCAGGCCGGCTGCCAGAATCATCTAGCAAACTCAAATGAGTCATGAGGGTAAATAAGAAAAATCTAGCAAGAGACCCTTCGACTAACACCTTTGAGAGCGTTTCTCACGGTTTTTGAGGGTGGTTGTAGACATGGTATCTGAATGGACCTTGTTCAAAAAATTGGTCACAGATTCAGGAGCTGTGCTCTGAAAATCATCTGTACCTGTGGCATTGGCAACCAAAGCACCTTTTAGTTGTGAAGATAATGAAGCTCATTAAAGAGATGGTCCTTTCTTGAGAAACATCTAGCCATTTTGGCCTAGGAATACCTTGTGATCGCCAAAGTAAGCTATGCATTGCACAAAAGAAAGATGCCTCAGAATCTGCACGTATGACAAAAATTTCTCCACAGGGTAGATATTAGGCAAACGTGTTAAAATTGAGTTGAAGTATAACAACTCTAAGACAAGGGAGTCAGCTCAAAGTGATAACTTGACGTCCAAAGATTCACGCTTTTCCTGAATCAAGCAGCTATGGGGGGAACCAGAATAAACAAGTCTGTACTTGCACCCTAGCAAAGGAAACTCTGCAAACAATTTCTCTTCCATGCAACAACAGTTTTTGCTTCAACTGGCCACAGATGTGCACATTCTCAGCCAACATGCAGTGTTCACTTGCTGCTAATCACTGTATTCTTATAATATTCAAATCAGCTGCGCTGTTCTTTTATGGACAATAAGGTTTGTACAAGAAAATGTGCTATCAGACAAGAGTGTCTTTGTCTGCAGCTGGACGACAAAACACACTGTTATTAATTACTTTAAGCGTACATCAAACAACATGTCGGCATAAGAGCGTTGCTTAATTACATCTCTCTGAAGTCTAGCTGTTGTATGTCGTTTTATTTATTTTGCGCCTAGATGTTTTAATTTGTGTCCTTTGCCTTTGCATCATCTCTCCTCACTGTCAGTTTTCTACAGTTCTCAATCGTATTTATCATAACACACAATTGCTTGACGATTTAAAGAACTCGTCGTGGCTATAAGTGCTCTCCTCTTTTGTTCTTTGGTAAAGCACTCAAGTGGTAACCATTGGTGAATTTATAAAATGCTCTATAGGTATTGAAAGAAACTTTTATAAAGCACTTTGGAGAATGCATGTCTGTGCTAAGGTCAGGCAGTTAGGTACACACCTTTGTGTGACAAGAATGCGGGCCAATTCATACAGAAGTCGAGCAAATAAAAACACGTCTTCACTGGAGCTAGGATTTTCTTTATTTATTATAAGTATGTGTCAAATTAAACCTCAAGAATCCACTCGTTTTGATTAAACCGGGTGTCATACAAGCGCAGCAGAGAATATTTTTGGGACGGAGAAAAACAGAGTGGAGAGGACATGGAAGAGGGGAATGTCTGATAGAGATATATCATTACACTGTTATATGTGTAATCTATTGTGCTGCCATTGAACAACAACAGCATGCGTTTGGCAGTAGGCCATGGGCACACACACACACACACACACACACACACACACACACACACACACACACACACACACACACACACACACACA
>CAEGAF010089579.1:0-29774 GCA_903067075.1 Micropoecilia bifurca | reverse complement strand
TATATATATCTTAAGGAGCAAAGGAGGGCATATATATATATATATATATATAGATATAATATGTAATACAATAGGTATTATATTATATAATACCTATTGTATATATTATATATTATGGTCAACAGTTATGACTCTGCCAATAAACTGGCCAATTTGATTGAGTTCCACCATTTCCACAGAAAAGGTGGATAAATATCAAGCCAGAGTTATGACAGGAACTTATGGGTCACACAAAAAGTGTTGCTTCAAAGAAACTTTTTAAAACATGTTTAAGCAAATATCATTATGGATGTATGGAAATATATAAACTTGTTTAGATTATAGAAAATACAAAATGTATTTAAACTTGTACAACTGAGTTTTACTGTCCAAATGTGATAAATATAAAAATTGGTTTATATGTATTATAAAAGTCCCAAAATACTCAGACATTCAAGCTGAATGAGTGAGCAGAGTCTGTGCAGAGACTATGTCTGAGCGCGAAGAAAAGTTTTGAGGACAAGTATTACAAGTTTTGAGAAGAAAGATATGAAGTCCTCCTTTCAAAATAAAAATGTAAGTATTAAAAGTATTAAAAGTTCTGAGAACAAAAGACATGAAATTCTTTTTTCAGACTGAAAATATGTGCTCTTGGATCATGACAGAAACATTCCTCCAAGTAGACCAGATACAGTACAGTCCTTGTTTCTTAGCTGTTCTATCACATAGAATGTACATCTAATTGCATATTTCAAAGTCAGGCTCAGACATACCTGCCAAGCCACAGGTGTGTGTACACTCCGACCATGGTGACCATTCAGACAGCTGGCAGTTGACAGGACATTCCACCACACAGGAAGCATTCATCTGCCACTTCCGTTCTAGACCCAGCTGCAATGAAACATTACTGGGTTTCATCAACGCTTAAAGTGATAAAAACAAATGGTCTGAAGACAAAGTTTGGCTGCATATATCTCACCTCTTTACAAAAACTAAGGTCCACAGATTTTCCATCACTACGCACACAGTCAAGCATGCGGGTTTTGAGGCCATATCCACAAACTGCTCTGTCACTGAGCTGACAGGTGCTCCAGTCTGAGAGAACACTTGGGATTAGTAAAATATTAGTGTAATCCTGACCAGAGCTGACCGGGCTGTTCATCCATCTCACCTGTGATGTTGTATGAGTAGTGAAAGCAGTTGCTGTTGATTTTACACGGTTCAGCTTCTTTAGTCGGAGGACATTTCTTCTCCTTTCCTGGCTTCCGGAGTGGGAAAGCAACCCTGACCCGCGTACTGTTCTCACTGCAGGGCTACCGGCAGAGGAAAGAATCCTGGATACATGATGCACATCTGCACAGAACTTCCCATCTTCTGTCATGAAGGCAACTTTTCACTGAACCCCACTGAATGAGGAATTCCCGGTTGTTTTATATTTTTTGTGGTCATTACTGATTACTTGATTTGGAAAATAACTAAGTTACATTAAAAGTAACTTTTTTAGTTACTTTTAGTTACCTGTGAAAATTACATTAATCTTTGCCAATACTTAATTGCAAGTTATTTTATAATGGCAACATCAACAATGTGTCTCCACTTATAAGGTTGAACTCAAGGGGAGATTGTTTAATGGTTACAACAGTACAAATAATGTTAGTAATTTGTGTGTGTTTTTGTGTGCTCCACTATTGTCTGGAAAACAATAAATAGTATTTTACTCCCCTCCCTCCCAGCCTCCAGGTTGCGCGTTACGACCCTGCATTTGCTCCTCCTGCAGCTCCACAACTCAAATGTCCCACTGCACAGATTTGTGACACTTATCAGCGTTACTTAGTAACGTGTAATGCGTTACTAACGTCACTAATCAGGAACAAACTGAAACACTATAGAAACCTGAAACTATAGAGACCTGCAGGTTATAGAAAAGATCTTCCACTTTACAAAGTTGTCTTTTTAGCCTACTTGCAAAAGAAAATTAACATACCTGCCTAATTACAAAAATGTAAAAAAAAATGAGAGCTTGATCAATGACTACTCTCTCTAACTGGCCATGCTTAACGTAAAGAATGAGAGAGCTGTGATAGTTAATCTGAAGTCATTCCTACCAGAGGACATGGGCTCCAGGCTCCCCAGTCTGATAGCACACAGTCCTCAGGGCAGGGCAGGCGGCTGTTCCGGGCTCCCAGAGGCATCTCCTCTGGGTCACAGAGGTAATCCTCCACCTGCTCTGATGGACCATCGATTGTGTTGAGCATACACCTGTTCACAGCAAGATCAAAACAACACACAATGAGTTACTACAAAACCAAAGTATCAGAAGCACAGCTTACTGTTTTCTTCAATAAATCTGCATGACTGTCAACAAAATTGTAATGACTTTACTCTGCAAACACATTAATGCTAAATATATCCTAGCAGGTTTGTCACTAATTTTAGTGACCAACCAATCTGATAAAGCAAAAACAAATTCTTAAAACAATATCTTCCATGTGTGACACAAATTGGATCAACTCACCTGATCTTTCGGGTCTGCACACCTTCACCACAGTTACTCTTCAGGTCCACACTGCTGACCTTCCATACACTCCAAGGTTCTGTCACCCAAACATACTGTCCACAGTCACTGACGCAGGGCACCACCTCATACACCTGACACACACACACCACAGTTACCAGGCTGAAACTTTAATCAATTCTGAGTAGAAACAAGTGAACCAAGATATACTGCAAAAATGATCACGTCATCTTTTTGCCATCAGGTAATGTAAAATGAACTTTTCCGAAATAATGGCATAATGTCTTTCCAAAAAGTCAAAATGAATCAAAAAGTTTAAAATGTACTCACTTGAGCCTTTAGATAAAATCCATTTGGCACAGGAAAAAAGACAAAAAGTGTAAATGAGATAAGTGTTCTAAAGCAACTAAATTTGACATTTTAATGAAATATGACAATATGCATTTGTTTCATTTGTGGATATTGTGTTATTTTGTATTTGTTGCTTTTTCCTGTCATTTCCTGTCATTACAGCTCAAAAGTAATTGTGCTTTTAAATTTCTGAATTACATATTTCACTGTTGTTTACTGGCTAAAATCTCCATATGAACTGTTTCTTTACAAATAAATCAAGTATAAATAAAACCGAACAGTTCACCTGGTTCACATGGTCCAGTTTGGGACAAGGTCTTCCACCATTGTATGGCTTTTCTCTGAGCCACTTAGAGCGAACTTTGACCCCACTGCCACATGACTTGCTGCAGCGTGACCAGTTGGACCATTCACTTAATTTGCAGTCAGATGGACAGGGGATGATACAAGCCTCCTCGATATACCCTGCAATCAGTCACATAACATGTTAGGCAACCTCTGTCCTCTGCAGAAAGCATATTATACTGCGTTCTGCAGAGAAATCATTTGGCATACACCAAATGAGCTTTCTGGTTAGTATCTGAAGCATACTTTGTTTTTGTTGTAGACGTTTATCCATAAAAAACCCACCATGACTGTTGCAGCGAGACGTTTCCACTATACGATTGTCCTGGTCATAGCACACCATGGCTTGGTAGCGGTATCCTTGGCCACACTCCTTCATGTCTCCCTGCACCCTCACACCAGGCTGGCTCTCCAGGCGACTGCCCTCGGGGAGAATACAGTCTGACCAGTTGCCCACAGGCTGGGCGTTGTATTTATTACATGGACAGTACTGCGTCTCACTTAGAGGATACATCTGGTTGTTTTTGCACTGATCACGCTTTTTGCTTTTTCCTGAAAATAATAAGAAAAATAGGAATGGCTAGGCTGTGTTAGCTTTTCACAAAGTACTCTCACACATACAAAACTGAGTCTCACATACAAAAAGATGAGTATATTTTATTAGTTTGTATGTGTAATCTTAGTCTTTTATGTATGTGTGTGAGAGAAAAATTGTATGCATGTGTGATATTTTAGTAGTGTGTATGCACAATTTTAGTATTTTGTGTGTATGAGAGAAAAATTGTATATGTGTGACATTTTAGTATGTGTCACAGTCAGTGTTTCAGTCCCATCCATGTCATCACTATTTAGGTTTTCTCAAACTTTTAAAAGCATGGTCATCCTAATGCATAAATATTTAAATTAAAAGAAATATTTTAGAACCATTTGTACAAACCTCTCTAATTAATCTTGTTTTTAGCATTTAAAAATAACTTTGATAAACCCAACTGATCATTTATTGCCAGACAATAACAAAAAAAGATTATAGGTCTCATTTAAAATGTATAACTGTTAGGTTCCAGCTGTATGATACAAGTGTCTAGTACTGACCTACTAGTATCCTCTTGCGGGTTCTGACGCCTACACAGTCAGCTGTGCAGGTAGAAAACTTGGACCAGCTACTGAGCTGACAGTCATCTTGACATGGAAGATGGCACAGCTGGGTGAGAGGAGGCATGGGGCTGGCAAGCTTGAGACAAACCTCAACGTCTGCCTGCCCACCGTCCAGCTTTCGACAAGAAACAGCTGTGGGAACAAAATAAGGAAATTGAATTTATTATTTTCATCAATAATGTGTGTATTTTACAAAAATCAACATGAATGTAGTGATAGAAAGCAAAGAAAAATAGAGTGCTAGTGGTCATCAGCACCGCAAAACCAGTTTAGTATTATCAAAAATTTTACATTTTCATGTTTCAGTCTATTTGCAAGATAAATATGAACCATGTAAAGAATCTATTTAATTTAAACTAATAAAAGGTGAAATCAGTTTTCATTCGTATCTCATTAAATATCTTGGAACTGATATAAGTATTTAAAGAAGTTTATTTAAAGAGTTAAAATATCTGACTTTTTTGTAATTACAAAAACAAACTTGACATAAAAAGTCAGATATTTTTCTGATTATTATTATTAATGGATTCTGTATAAAATCACAATTAAGCCAAATATGGTTCATTGTTGATGTTGATTAAACACTACAGAAAAAGTTTAATTATTAATTATTATTTTTCCCTTTTTGTTTAGTTGTGTGTTAGTTGTTGAGTTGGTTAAATAAAATGTTTTATTTAACCAACCAACCAACATTTAACATTTACAGTTAAATGTTTTAACTGTAAAGTTTAATTTGTTTTGTTAATAAACTCTTGTATCTTTGAGAGATGTTGATTGTGTTCATTGCACCTTTGATTTCACCGGTGCTGAATTTATACCTTCATCTGATTTAAAATCTCTGACTTTTCAGGCAGGAGGCTCAACTCTTTGACTATTTTCTCCATGGTAACAATGGTGTCTGGACTTGGTACTTTTGATCTAAATGACTTTTATTGATAATTGCCTTAAGCAAATATTATAATTATTCCCAGCCAAACCTGACTCCTACTGAAGCACAAGACAATGTTTGACTATTTTATAAGGGAGAAGATGAATCTCCTGTCTGTAGAACAACTTTTTCTTTAGGTAAAACATTTTTGCCCACAGTATGTTATAGTGAGAGTGGATGAAAAGCACAGAGGTTTTACTGAAACTATTCTGGATCAAAGTATATTGTTACAAGTAATGGTGCACAAAGATAAGAGCTTCTGTAGATGGAGGAGCAGGATGCTCATCATTGACACTGTATATTGGTCAATGTGTCCATGAAACATTAGAAGTCTTAGACATTAATTCACTAAGGGGGTGTGTTACCTCTTTTTTGTCTGTCCTTTGTGCATCATATATCTAATTTCCAACTCAAATTAAATGCCAGTGAAAAAACCATTCACACCCTGTCATTGTGACTGATTCAAACAATAAACTCATCCTTCTCATCAAGTATTTCTCCACAGATGTTAGAAAGCAGCCGTTACCAAACCACTGCAGAAAAAGAATAATCTGGACAAATTGCAGTTGCAGGATTACAGGTCAATCCCCAACCCTCCTTTTACATTACCCTCAATATTACTGAAAAACTGTTTCAGCAGTTCAATATATTTCTAGCAATGACCAACCGCTTTGATGTCTCAGTCTGGTTTACATGGTTACCACAGTGCTAAGATTGCCCTTGTCAAAGTGTTTAATGACAACCAAATCTGCACAGTGGAAAAATCACAGTGGTGTAGAATTCAGCACTGTTGACCAGGACATATTACTGAAACTATAGAGCAGTGTTGGGCTCTCTGGTCCAGGTTTTGACTGATTTGAGTCTGATTTGAGTGTTTTGTGTGTGTGTGTGTGTGTGTGTGTGTGTGTGTGTGTGTGTGTGTGTGTGTGTGTGTGTGTGTGTGTGTGTGTGTGTGGCCGCACTTACCTCGGAACTGAATGCCTGGACCGCAGGTCTCCTGAGCTCCGGGAGTGTCCTGTCCGACAGACCATGGGACGAGCTGACATCTACGCCACTTGTGGGTTTTCCATCTGCCAAAGGCCATTAGTAGAAAACAGATAACAGTAGAAGAAGAAATATATGTATTATTATTTAACTTGGTATCAAAAATCAGCGTACTGATTACTTCTTAAGCAATATAAACTGGATAAACTTGACACAAGTAGAGCAAGCTAAAATAAAATAACAAACAAACTTCTAGCGCAGATTAGCGAATGAAAAAACAATAAAACTCCTGGCAGGGTTCCCCTTTGATGCTTCTATAATATTTAATATTTAAGATTTGGGTGAAGTTGGACTGGAACACTGAACCTGTAGAGCCACTCTGTTTGTTTCTGATGTAATCTGCACCGTCTGAGCTCACTGCACCACAATGTCAAGCATTTTATGTAATACTTGTATGTAAGGTATATAACTAAAATTAGTAACAATTACACTAAAAATCTGTGGTGGGAACAAATAGAAAGAGATTTTCAAGTGACTAGCTTCATCTTATTAACTCCCAGTAGAGTAAAAATCAACTGTCTTCTTTGTCTTTAGATTTACTAGGACATGATTTAAACAATCAAAATGTTTTATGTTACATTTTAAAATGACATTTACAGTGAAAAATAAACAGTATTGTATTGTAGAATTAACCCCTTTTGGGGTATAGCAGATTAAAGTTGTTCTGCAAAAACTGACAATAGAAAAAAAGTAGAGAAAAATATCTACTGTTGGTGAGTGAGTTAATCTGGGCACCACCACAATACTAAAGTAGCTGATTAAGTAAATCATGTCTCAGTATAAACAGGTGTTTACAATTGTAGTTCTTTTGGATCCAAAGTTACTCCAACACACTTGAATCAAATGATTGAGTTACAGCTTCAACAAACCATCTAAGGCCTGGAAACAAGACATTCAATGGACTCAGGTGTGATAGAGCAGGGTTGCAGCAGATCTTAAAGGCTAAATTGGAGATCACTAGGTAATCACAATCATGACATAAGTAATGTTGGTAAGTCAGAGAATGTACCTGTAGCCATGACAGACAGATGGTGCTTCACACTCTCTTTCCTGACTCAGAATCTCAGGACAGTCCTGTCCTCCATTAGCTGGTAACTGAATGATCATCCGCTTCCTGTACTGTTTACTTTTAGTCTTTCCACCTGAACAGAACCACAGAAGAACACTTAATGTAAACAACATAAGTTCTAGCATTTTAGCTTAGCATAAAAAATTACATAAACATAAGTAAAGCAGATTGTCTACAGTCCACATTCTTTAATAGCCTCTCTGAGTTCATGTTTGCTTTTATTATAAATGACTTGATTTCACAGTGGAAATGAATTTACAGTGTGAATCAGGATATAAAAAAATATGCTGTTCTTTTTGTAAAGGAACTGAACTGTGCTGCACGTTCAGACACAACTCACATGTTTAGTTATTTAACCATCATACCTGCCCTGGGACACAATGATTCCACGTTCTACAGACACTTTTGGACTGACTGCATCGTTTTGCCAACAGGAAAAGATGTCGATGGTTGATTCAGTAACTACAAGGTGCCACCTACACTTTGTCATGCTGTAGGAAATGGAGGCCTTTCTGTTATCTTCATGTTTACTGTATAACATCACAGTTAATAAAAAAAAAAACAAAGGTCTGGGCATTCATAATGCAGAGCTGTTTTTAGAAGCCTGATGGACTAAAGGGCAGCACAGCTCTTATAAACTGATTGTGGGTTAAGTGGATGGTGAGTGAGGAATGTGTAGCATTATGCTACTGTGAAACACATGTTAAGATTTAGACAAAAGACAAGGTTCAGTACCAGGAGGAATCTTATATTAAAAGAATGTGCAAAACAAGCAAGTGTTTGTTTTGCTATGATGCCTATTTGGTGGTCTACTAATAATTTACATCAACTATAGCATGAGTTGCAGCAGTTGTTTATTAGAGTACGCTTCATTACACCTGATCAAACTCCTTGTCTTGACACACCTAAATGTGGCTCATGCTGCATCTTGAGAACTTTAATGTGTGCTATAGTTACCTGTTTGACACACCGGGGGGCAGAAACTCCAGTCACTGTATGGGGTGACAGTACAGTCTCTTTTGCAGGGAAGCAGACATGGCCTTACAGTGTCTGGACGGAGACTCTCTGGACACCTAGAAGAGTAGAATTGCTGTGCTTAGTTCAGATACACCAAGAGCTGAATTATGAATTACTGAATTATGTAAAGCCTCACAATAAGTATCAATTAATAAAAAGAAATTATGCAACCCACATAGAAAACATTGATAAAACCACTGTCACATGCATAAATATGTTCTACTGTCTGATGTTTGCAGGTATCAGTACCCCTCATGTGGGCAGCAGTTAGCGCTCTCAGTAAAACAGCTCTTCGTCTTTCTATTAATGTGTAAGTGTGTCCCAAGGCAGCAGACTCAGTGAGCAGTGCATCCTGTTTGATTTAGGAGTCAGCACAAGCATAAAAAGCCAGATGTGTTTCCATACACAGCATGGGGGCTGGAAGGGCTCACCTGAATAATGTGGCTCGGCTGCCAGAATAATGTGACTGTTGTGTTGAATAAATAAACAGATAATTCATGTTCCCAGCAGTTGCCTCCAGGAAGGGAAAGAGAGGCAGATGCTTAAAACAGCTGGCGAGAAGCTCAGAAGCTCATCTGTCTATCAGCAAACAGCTACCAGACACACTAACCTTTAGACTACACAGCAAAATGAGAAATATGTCAAACATGGCAGCAAACCAAAGCTGTTCTTTCATTTAAATAAAATAAGTCCTCACATTATAAAAACATTTATTTATGAATATTTTTGTTTCATGTGCAAATAAAAGCTGAACATAAATCAAGTCAGACATTAGAACTTTCAACTAACACCAGTTAGCCACAATGCCAATGAATTCACACCCTTGGAAAAAGATGAAAATCTTGATATGCTTGATATGCATCTGCTTCTCTTTCTCTTTATTAGACTTTAAATATTACATTGTTAATTTTTAACCAAATAAAACACATGTTCTTTGTCTGCTATGAAAATTGTTGGAACACTTGCATCTATAAAGCTTTAGATGTATTTTTTCCTTTTAGTCACACTTCATTGTTTCACAATGTATACAACATTCTTTTAACAATAATCAACATTTGAAAATTACTTTTTGCACGGCTCAGCTTATATTAAAGTGTGTTTGATGATCTGAAGCATTTAAGTTTGGCAAAAAATAAATCTCTAACAGAGCAAATGTGTTTCTTTTTACTGAAAGTTACTTATTTTGTCCATCCATCCATTATCTTACACACTTATTGGTGAGGTCATGAGGGGCGCTGATGCTTATCTCCAGAGGTAAAAGGTCAAGAGGCAGGTCACATTGAACTGGTCGCCAGTCCAACGCAGACTTAATTCGTCACCTGCTGTATTTCTTATGAATGATGAGAAATCTTACTTTTTCGGAGGAACTTGGCCCACATTGACTCGGACACAAATTACTTTGCGGGTTTGCATTCCCACTGAGCATGAGATGTCATCACCACGCGTTCTCCCCAAAGACGTGTTAGTGTTTGGGCCTGAAGAGTCCTCGATGCACTGCCCCCAGGGACCCGTTTGCCAATGATACACAGTGCATGGATGCTCATTGCACTTCCTCATCTCTTGCAGTGCGCTGACATTGGGACACTGGAGTCCTCCTGAGGTACAACAAAAACAAAGAGCAAGTAGATTTGGTTAACAACTTACAAAAATACCTGGTTTCATCCTTTTTGGCAGCATGTATAAATCTGAATATGAAGGGATGAAGAAGACAAAATTGAAGGAGAGTTTAAAGCTTACTTGTATTGATTTTACTCTAATTTGACATTTTGCAGATTAAGTGTAAAGAACTATAGATACATATATATTTAGCATGCACCCCTTCCGTGATCTTGGTCTGCTTTTATTAATATTAATTATTTTGTCATCTTAAGTTTCTTAGATTTCACAGGTAGAGAAAAATTGTCTTTGATGCCAAATCATGGTCATAACCTAAGACATTGTTTTGAAAGTTTGTTCTAAAAATTTTACAACATATTTCAAGGTAAGTATCTTTGTTTTTTTAAGTGTTAATTTTACAGACAATGGCTATATTAACCCTGTAGGTTTGAATGACTGCTTATTATGAAAGTAATTCATTCTGGATGTTTATTACACAGTTTACATTAAATGTTTCTTCTTCAAACCTCCTCCTGTGCAAAATTATGTCACACTTCAAATGATTTGAAACTCTGGTGAAAATAAGATGACAGTTCAGACTTTGCTCATTTTGAATATCAAAAGTGTAAAATGATTCATTCATTTTAAAAATTCATTTCATTCTTTGTGTTAAATTGTTTCTGTAGTGATATTTTTGAGTTCTGTTCAGTTTATTTTGATTCATTCTTTTAGATGAGTTAGTCATTTTCACCTTGGTTTGCAGTTTCTTTGAGTCTAGTTCAGTTCTCTCTGAGGTACTAAATCTCCTTCTCTCAGTCTCTCTGTTTGTTCTCTTCCAAAACTGTTCAGCATTTTCCCTGTATGTGCCCATTTGACCTTAATGTCATTATGACACAATCAAGTAACTATGTTACTTTCAATTGTCATAAAAATTCTGTATATATCATACATGACTTAGAAATGTGAAGCCTTGAAGTTGACCTTTGTTTCCTTAAGAAGCTCCTTCCCTTTGTGACCTACTACCTTCAGCATAGTACCACAACAATGATTTTCCATTATCCTGTTTACAACCATTCTATTTAGCTTTGGAATAAGAAATAGTTAACACTCAGCGTTGCTTTAGAGACGTTATATCACAGACCCCAGAAACCCAGAGATTAGTAGATGTGGAGATTTCATTGGTGATCAGCTGCCTTCATCTGTTAGTTCTGGATTTGAAGTGCATGAAAAGGACTAAAAGGATAATATTTATACAAGAAAAGGGAATCTATTGTGGCAGCAGACAGCAAAAAAATACTCTATACTCTATAGCTAAAACATCAACAAAAATCACATCTGGTGCCTAAAAACATCAAATATAAATATACCAAATATTGGCTGGACCAGCGACAGTAGCGAAGGACCTTGAACAAAAGAAAAGAAATATGTGCATATCCAAAGCACACCATCTCTTTTTTTCCTACAGCCATAAGGTAAGTTCTAGGAAAAGTACATTCTTACCCTGCATCACAGAAACCCATGCCACAACTTTAGCAGTCACTGTACAATGAGACACAAGAAACAATTTATGCACAGAGACACAGTTATGTTCATAAAGTGGACTATCAGCTCTCTATATGAACTGAATGTAGTGGTAGAGAAATATAGTTAATTCTACACAAATAGTTTCCAGGTGAGACGTCCCTGTTATTAAACTGGTGTATAAGGAGCTGCTGCATTCAGTCAGACATGTCTTCTTTGTGCTCCCACTGTGTGACTCGTGTCCTGTGGGTTCTGGCAGCGAAAAGCAACCCGCATGCACCAGCATGCCAACTGGTGCATGCTGCTCTGATATTCTGGTGGTAGGTGTTCTCTCTCCCTGCACTCTAGTTGATCTTTGTCAGAATATATAAATTGAAGTGTGATCGTAGGTAAAGCGTCACTGTGCTGCTCTCCTCCTCTTCCTCATCCTGCGAGTCTGTGTGCGCGTTTGTGTGGATCGGCAGGTAAGAAATTAATGCTCATCTAAGCTCCAGTTTGCTGCAATTTTATTTAAAATTGTGACTAATTAACTTTCATAGGTCTCCCCCATAGTTGGACCATTGCTGCTATCTGTTTTCACCTCCTGGATTTCTGCCTCTTTCATCTCCCTGATTTCTGCAGTGTCATTTGTTTTTATAAAGTTGGACTACAGTGGCATTCTGCCACCTCCATTAAAGCAGTGTGTAGCATTGGCTTGCCCACTTCGCCTTCTACTGTGGGCTGGCAAGAGGGTCATGCATGGTTCTGATGTTTTTAATTTGTTTTTTTGGCTCTTGTGGCCTTTATTTGACAGGAAACAGGGTAATGAGAGAAGGAGGAAGACATGCAGCAAAGGTCGCCAGGCTGGGAATTGAACCTGCAACGGCTGCGTCGAGGACTGAGGCCTCCATATGTGGGCTGTGCTTAACCCCTGAGCCACCACAGCACACTGACATATGTATTTTTTTATTGTTAATAAGTTTCTATTTCTTTACTTATTTTGTTTACAGCCCTTTTTGTTCTTAGTTGTTTACTTAGCCGGACTGATGTTTTTCTTTTATTAGGTTTAAGGTTGTTATATTGGTTAACTGTTTTGTTTTGTTTTGTTTTGCTGTGGTCCGGTGGCGGTGTTGGTCTTGTGACGATGTCTTCCTCTTCTGCGTGCTGCGATTCTTAAGTTTGGGTTGGGTCCATCTGGTGTTTTAAAGAGGTTTTTTTGTTTGCTGTGTCTTGTGGATGCCATCCCCATAGTGGCCCCTCCTCCCGGTAACCTCAGTTACTGCAGTTTCTTTGTTTTCCTTTGCTTTTCTTTTGTTTTCCTTTGTGTTTCATTCATAAAGAACATTTTCAAAATAATTTAATGGTTTTTGTACATTTGAAACTGTCTCAGATGTCTTAATCATCGCATAACTGAACCTGTGTACCTTAAACAAAAGGCAATATTCCCTGGGTGAAAATCCCAGGGTGGCGTTGTTGAGTAACTTACTACAACTAAAATTTCACAAAATCTCAGAATTTGAGTTTCATCTACTGTCACCACATAACCAAATGCCTAAAGAAATCCAAAAAATGTTGACCATTCAAAAATTAGAATAAACAAATGAAAAAAGAATAGCATTAATGCTTATTTTGATTATTTATGGGCTGTGTTGATTTTGGTGCATTGTTAGGCCAAAAGAAAGTTGGACTTTGTTTATGCACTGTGAAACAGCTTGTGATTTTAAACCAACCAACTGTGTAAGCAGATAAACATTATTATTATTTTGGTGTCTGTCTCTGTGACACCAAAATACACAGATGCTATCAGGTTAGGTTCCAGTGATCCCAGTAGACCTGTTTAAGTTTCCGTGTTCACTGTTCTTACTGCAGGAAGTTTGTTGTTTGTACTCACTTCTGCTGAATAGTAACAGTAACTTTAATAACTTGAGTTGAGTAGATCCAAAAATTTACAATTTGATGTTCTTTTTACTCTTAAGTACTCTTAAGTGCCTGCCATTTATTTTGAGTGTTTTTGTTTTGAACAGTATTTTTATTTTGTTTAGTCTAACATAATTAATGGTTTAAGCTGCAACATACTAAATGAAATGTATATTACGCATTTGAGCTACCTTTCCATCATTGTGTTGGGTTCTTTAAACTCTTATCATGTAATTAAACAAAAATAGTTTGTGTTTCAAAACTTCAATTTGTACAATCGGTTTCCCCAAATAATTTCAGTAACTCATTGGGTTTTATAATGATGAAGGCCTGTCTTAATTCCGCTATGGAGGTCTGAGGAATTCCCACCTTCTCCTGCGTTATGAGCAAGTATGGAACGCACTCGGGTCTGCTTCCCCTCTGTGTTTTTTCCAGAGCAGGTGTGGGAGCAAAATGACCAGGGAGTCCAAGGGCTTAGAGCGCAGTCCTTGGAGCAAGGCACCTCACAGATGGTAGGCATTGGAAGGATGGCATCCCGGCAAAGCTGCTTCTCCACTTTTTCACCTGGATGAGAAGACACAAACATGTTTTAGATATTACAAAGAGAATTCTCCACTTCGGATATTCTCCCATCATTCTCCACTAATGATGGGAAATTAGTTGAGATTGTCAGTGTCAGGACGAATGCTGGATGGCTGACAGTATCCCATCAGTTTAATCTTTTAATTTTGGAACAAATAAAAAAATTGCTAATGGACGGTTGTTGTAATGTGGAGAGTAGTAACCAAAAGGTACAACGTTTTTTTGTTGTTTTTTTATGTTGTACTTCAAAAAATGGAGAGGATAATGTTGTTCTTGGCTGCTCGCTCAAGAATAAGAGTTTTTATTTGATTGAAGAACTCATTCAATGTGAAAAAGATTTGATGTCTTACATAACATCAAATGGTAGCTACTTGCAGTGTCAGCTAGTATTGGTAGATATCTTATCTAAAACACAAGAAATGGCAGTACTGTCCCAGTCAGATGTCATTTTCTATTTCCATAGTTAAAGGAGGTACTTTTTTGGTTAATGTACATCTGATAAGATTTTGCATCCATCTGAATAAGATTATGCTCTTTCAAATTTGAGTTTTCGTTTCTCATGCCATGACACAAATCACAATGCACAAATCTGCATTGAAAAGCTGTCTTCACTCTTTTTGTGTCATTCATCAAATTGAATTGTAACTCATCCCTTCTCTGAAATGCCTTATCATTGAAAATCTCATTGTGAGTGGCTGGAAAATCCGCAACCACTGAATCCAATGACATGACAAAGACCCCAGGGAAAACTCAGTCTATTTCCATCAGAAGAAACAAGGAATCAATACCAGACCAGTTAACAGCAGCTATGATGATGTCTGTGGGAGAAAGGAAGAGCTGACAATCAAATATGCATATAACTTTGACAGGGTTAATCAAAGGCTTTCAATTTATTTAATAGGAGACACTGAAGTGTCTGTGTGACATCGGTGGCTTCCGGTAAGGCTTTTGTTCTTGATAATTAAAAACAGCACATATTCCCAATAGAGCTGGCCTGGATTCACAGAGTGGTTGCTCTCCAACCCAAACTTCAGTTATTTCTGACCTATTTACATATTAGATTCCAGTATTAATGAAAGTATGAAAATATTAAGTATTAAAAAAACATTAAAATTTTTTTTACACTTTTAGAAACTCCTCATGTTAAATACTGTTCCCCTAAACGTGGAGGATGAGGTGTTATGTTGTTTAGAATGAACACCGCAGGTTCACAGACATCAACAAGGAAACTGCCTCCTGGATTTTTAGTGATTAATGTGTATAAAAGACAGCCTTAGATCTCATTTACACAATGATGACACATTCATGATTGATCTCCCACACATTCTGAGATAATGGAGAAGGAAAGGGAGAGTAAATGCAAGATGGCTGTGTACATCAGACCATGCTAATTCAATTTAAAAGATGTCTGATCTTTCAGAGTGCAATAAAGGAGCCTCTGCACTTCTTACAGAAAGCTGAGTACGTCTCAAGATAGAACACAATGGCACAGGGGCGGAGCTATAGGGGGGACTGGGGGGGCGGCTGCCCCCCCGAACCAGGCCGGGGGGGGGGGGGGGGGGGGCCCGGGGGGGTGGGGGCGGGGGGGGGGGGGTGTTTTGGCTAAAGCTAAATGCCGGCCCATAGCCCGAGAACGTGCGCCCCCGCCTGTGGAGAAGGGTGTATTTCTGTCAGTATTGTTCCGTCTGCACCCCCCCCCCCTCCCCCGCCCCTCCCCCGGAAATCTGCCCCGCCCCCGGCCCGGCGCCGACTTGTTCCGCCACTGCAATGACAGATAATGTGGATGAGGACATGTGAAGCAGTTTCCCTTCATCCGGAGGTCTGAAAGGCTCCAATCATTAAGGAATGTCTCAAAGCATGATGCAGGTTTGGACTGCAACAAAAGAGCCCTTTCTTTTAGAAATGTTCCACCCCACAATCCATCAAAATCATTTGAAAAATGTCTTTCTCTTCACTTCAATAGCTTTCAGGTATACACAGAAAAATCTATAAGACAGTAAGCACATGCAGATTCTGAGATTTTAATGAATCTTCTAGTTGTAGTTCATGAAAAATACATTTTTCAAAATTAGAGACACAGTTTGTGTTAATTGCAGGCTGCTGATGGGTCCTGATCATACCTTTTCTTTTTTATGATCATTGAATAAAGAACTGAGCCCAAAACAAAGATCTAATTACATCCCATGTTCCAACCCTCACCTATGGTCATAAAAACCTTGAAATTACGGATGAGATCCCAGCAACAAGCGACTGAAATGAGCTTCTTTCGTAGAATTCTGGTTCCTTCCAGTACCAGAATTTGGAGGGACATAAGTCCCTTAAAATCTCCCCCAACAGTATCATCAGGGAGTTTGATGAGCAGTTAAGTTTATGACTTAACATTGAATAAGTAGAGGACAATGGATGGACGGATAACAAATCAGAATTTTTTCTAACAATCCAAGAGTTTTTCCTTTTGCAATCACTTTAATATTGAAGAAGAGACCACTGTATATGTCTGACATCATTTGACTTCATGTCCTTGACTCGGATTATTATACTAAGAAATCCATAGGGTTCTTGGAGAGATGTTGACAAAGCAGCTGAGATACTAGTCAATAGATTTTATGAAGTGTACGATGCAGTGAACAACCATTTCTTGGCTACAAACAATCTGCTCACAAATACCTGGAACTGTTTCAAAATATATTACTGGATCTTCTCTGGCTGCCAGCAGACCCTGTGAGCTGGTGACAGCAGCCCCCTGAAACTTCTGGACTTTAGTTGCTGGGTGGTTGGCCCAGGGTTCTCTTCTGCTCTTCTCTGGGAGGGGTGGGCTGGGAATGAGGGGGATTTTTTCTTGCAGGGATCCTCCAGGGACTCCTGGGGCCTTTGGATGTCTGTGGCTTTAATTTCCTCTGAGTCTGCCTCAGGTGCTGGGGGCAGGTCTGTGGATCCTCACACCTGATATTGAACATTATTATGGAGAAACCTGAAATACATGTCCAGTCCAGTCTGTACCCGTATGTATAGTCCTCCACCATTTCTTTTTCCACCCCCAAAATCTGTAGCTTCCATGAAGATGCCTTCTTCCTGCTGAAATCAATAACTATCTTACTAGCCTTTCAGATTTTCAGCTCAGTTGGTTCAGTTCAGTCCAATCTTCAAGCTTGTCCACTAGTTCTCGGTACGCTCCCTCCTCTCCCCCTGTTAGACATGCTACAACAGCCAAGTCATTCGAGAACCTCTGAAGGTGACAGGACTGGAAGCTAATGACGTGTAAGGTGAAGAGAAATGGAGACGCTGTGTGTGTGTGAATGAGGGTCTCTAATGAGGTCTCTGGGGAGTAAGTTGCACAGAGATGGAGGTTGGCCACCAGATTCATGTCAAACTATATTGGATCTCCATTCAAGAGCAGCATCTGAATTTTAATATTTTATTTTCTGTAAGCCATAATCATCAAAATGATAAGAAACAAAAAGTAGAAGTGTCACTCCGCAATGAACCTATTCCATAGGAGTTTCACTTTTTAAAGTGTGACAAATTATTCTGAATTTCCACATGATGATATGTATCTGTATATTACAACAAAACTACAAAGAGAATATGGTGTTCAAATTCAATTCAATTCAAAAACACTTTATTGATGCCAAAGGGAAATGAGATGTAACTTATATTAATTCAAATTCTTCAAGAGTATATATACCAATCCTTCAGATGAGCGAAATGGTTAATGATAAATATTATAAAATAGAAGTTTTTTCATTTGTGCAGACACTAAAATGAAAGTTTTACAACACAATGTTATGTCTATCCTACAAGTAATATTGTCAGAAATATGGTTAAATACTGATCGAGACCAAATTTCACCTTCAGTCCAATAATTATATACCTTCGCCAGTCACTTCATTAAGCTAAACCTTCCTGTTGTCTTGTTTTTTCTTTGTGCTGCATTTTTTCTTACTTTTCTTGGGCGTGATTCTTCATTATTATTTTTAGTCTTGCATCACCAACTGAATTGTAGTCGTAGAAAATTGTTTTTAATAACACTGTCAGGAGCTTGTTGCTCTATGCTGCCATTTCTCTGACAGCTAGACCGAAAGTCCCATCTTCCATCAATTTCATAATGAACTCTCATTTTGAGCACCATTTTGTGTCCATGTGAGCGACGAAACCTTTGCCAATCTAATGGGGGGTTTTCTCTCTGAAACTAATGCACATGAAAAATGCCTTTATTTGAGTCACACAGTCTCTTATTAAACTCCTCCACTATGTGCCTTATACATCATCATAATTTGATATTATACAAAACTGATTTATGCACTATAGGTTCAGTTAAAATAATAATATTACTAAATAATTTCAAGAACTTCTAAGCATATTTTCAGTATTTTTAATCAGTTTTTGCCTTGCCAATATTCAATTTTCTTTCTTTTACTGCATATTGATCAAGCATGATCAAATAAGCAAATTAGTTGCAAGATGAGATATTATCAACTTTCCTGGCTGAGGAATTAGAAACAATAAAGTCCAAATGGAGAACAGACAGCATCTTTTGTTTTACAAGAATGTCAAACATACAGTTGCGTATATTTGAGTGTTCATACAAGTTTGACTTGAGTACTTGTTTCACAAATTGAAGACCATTGCTTAATATTTCAGTGTCTGCATGTCAGCTGTCCAGATAGGGTTTGTTTAAATGCATTAATTCATACAATTCTTCTCACAACTACTCAGTGTTTGCCATAAGTTACTGTGTCAAATAATGATTGATCAGGTCAGGGGTTGGAAGGTCTTTATGACCTTAAAGATCTGAAAAATTGCTGAATGAAGAAAAGTTTCAGTGAGGTACAAGAGACTTTAAAAAGCGCTGTTAAAATGAACCTCCATTCGAGAGCAACATATTTGGATTTTTATTATCTGATAAAGTGCTCCATCGTGTTAAATAGCTTCACAAGTCTAGTTTATTATGTTTACTCACCATCACTGTTGATACACTGGACTTGGGGGATTTGCGTACCAGGACCACACTCCTTCTCATTGTCAGGGACACATTCTTCCAGTTTAACCACAAGCCACTCGAAGCAGCTGGGGTCTTCACACGGTATGGCCTCGACTAGATGAGGACAGTTTCCTGTCCCATCTGTGGGCTCATTGATGATCCTTCGCTTCCTCAGTTTAAAACCTGTTACAGCAAAACAGGAATCATTACAGCACATAATGAAATATGGACATAAACATGTGTAAGTGAATTTGAATTAAAGATGCCCCAGAAATGTAAATGTATATTTAGGCCCCAGCAGTGAAGCACTGGCGAAGGCCTTAAGTAATCGCAAGATTTCTCAATTTTTTTATAATTTTTTTCACTTCGCGCGAATGTTTGGGACCTTTAACATATTCAAAAACTCACCAAACCTGACCAAAAATTGTCCCCCAACCAAAATTTTTGGATTCTGGTGGAATCGCAAGTGGGCGTGGCCAAACTGCTCTACAGCGCCCCCTACTCTGTACGAAACACTATAACCTTCTCATAAAAAGGTCAATTGGCACCAAACTTGGCATGAGGGATCCTGGATGGATGCCTGGCGATCCTATGTTGTCACAGTCTGACCTCACCTAAGCCCCTCCCCCCCTAGAACAGGAAGTTACTTTTTTTACTTTGAAAGCTCCAACTCTGGCTCTCTTTACCTAATCAAGATGATCTTGTGTCAGATGACTGATAACCAACTGGTCTCACTTGCTTTAAAGCGCCAAGAGTTTTCAGTTCAGGGCATGGCCGGAGTCATGTCATTAAAGCTTCTCCGAGCTGCTTTGCGAGATTCACAGCTGGCAGAGTGACGGGTCTCGTCAAGCGAGCCTCCGGTCGGGTTTTGCGCTGCCTCTGGCCAGTTTTTGTTCCCAGCTGGCATTCAAAGTTTCAGTTTCCATCTCCTGAATGGCCAATCTGTATTAAATACCGTAACATGTTTGGCACTCAGGTAGAGAAGAAGCACGGAGACTGTTTTTACCAATCATAGGGTCAATCAGGACGCAGAACACTGTGGGAAAGAAAACTGCACAAAAAAAACTGCTGCGATACCGTGAAAGGTGAACTGCTTTATAGTGCGGGTTCACTGTATATGAAATCATTTATGAAAAGCAACTGAGTAATTTGTAGAATGGCTGTATATCTGAGTTTATCCTAGGTGTATCTGGGACTTCATTCTCATGCTTGGCCTCATAATGCCTCAGCATTGAGGAGGTGGATTTATTTAAATAAGACAGTTTAGTCAAACATATGCGACACTTAATATGACATAATATATATATATATATATATATATATATATAGTAAACTAAGAGTCAGTTTCAGCTGAATTTGGATTCAGATAGATCAAGTAGAAACTGACAAGAACCGGATGAAACAACAAAATGAAAACAAATTTATTTTCCAATATAGGATCAAAATGGTCCCACACTGTGGAAACCTTTCGTTTGAAGCTGCTCTATAGTTGATGCTGTTTCGTAAAAGATCAAGAATTTGTTTGGCAAATACTTTTGACAGATTGACAGATTTGCTTCCTTATAAACACAGTTTGGTGCTTTAATGTCACTTCAAAACAGTTCCTGTATTGGTCACATGACTTGCAGAAGCCAATATGCGCACAGACACGGGTTGTGGTCTGTGGGCTTGACACATGCACCGACGCATCGGTGTTGCCTGACCCATCACTAGTTGTTTGTCCTGTCTGTCTCTGTGTTGTCCTGCGACAGTCTGGCGACCTGTCCAGGGTGAACCTTGCCTTTGGCCCAGAATGTTAGCTGAAGATAGACACCACCCTTGTCCCACTAGGGACAAGGGTGTTGTCTATCTTCAGCTATCTTTAGCCCATAATGATGATTAAGTTGTTAATGTGCTTTAAAATAGTAAGATATGCTCCACCGTTAGAATCCTCATTTACTTTTGCAATCACAGAGCACTTCTTCTTTATGGCAAGTAATGTCACACTGAGCAGGCTTTCTATGTGTGACATTACTGCGCCCTCTACTGTGCATGTGGGACATTATTAGGTTGTTTGCAGTTCACACAAGAGATCACATACAAGTCACCTATCAGTGTTCACAACCATGCCAAAAAGAAATCCGATTTCACAAAAAAATCGAAATTGAGCATTAAGCCCTGCAGTGTGAACGTAGCCCCAGTTACCTGGGGCTACGTTGTAATAATTTTAACCTAAGGAAGTTAAAATTATTACAACATTTGAATTTTGACAACTTGAATTGTTTTGTATGCCAATCTTTTGGAAAATAGAAATTGAAAATTCAATCAATTTGAAATAGCAACGTGAATTTTTAGCTTGAAGTTAAATTAACAAATTAAATATCAACCATGTAGAAATAATGACAATTAATTTTTTCAAGTAAAAAATGTATTCTAAATATATTTTAACACTGAAAGAGTAAGTACAAACATGCAATAAAATTTCAGTGCCATTTTAATTCAAATCCTTGTGACACATATTGACTTCCATAATGAGACAGGTAAACTGACCCCACCAGGTCAATGATTATAAACACCTTCTGTCATGAGTGAGGACATACAGCAATGATTCAAAATCTAGTAATGACAATGACATGGCTCACATTAATTCAATGACTGACACATGTAACAACAAAAAAAACACTGTAAATCTAAAACTGAGTAAAAATGTAAGAATTTCTCCTCTATGAGTGCTCCAGTGTTTCACTCATCAAAACCATGTTCACCCAAAATGGCAAACTGTCATTACAGTTCATTAATTCAGTTGGACTTCTCACATTTGTGCTGCTTAAGGCAAGACAGTCCTCAGGACGCTCCTTCCACCCTAGCCAAGGTCAACCCCCCTTATTTCACACTCCTGCTCCTGTCAGATAAGGCAGCAACACCCTGGAGTACTTGTGTGGTGCACGTTCTATTTCATTTTTTTGTCTTCCTTTGAAAATCCTTTATTTAATCAGTAGGTCAGCTGGACATGAACCATCCTGTGTCTACACTCAGTGACCGAAGTGTTATCTGATGAAGAATGGGTGGGTTGGAAGGGGAGTGAGGGAGCTTTGTTTGGAGAAAAATGAGGCTTGGGTCCGAGAAATTCAATTTAGGGCTCATTCTCTAGCTATCTGCAGGGGATCTAATGATTTGCATGGCTGAAAGATAGCAACACAACACGTGCTTCCATTGATAGACCTAGGGGCTTCATTTTCAGTAGACACGCATACATGAATACAATCACAGTTAATGTACATTGCCAAATAACAAAATAAGACATAGTTAAAAGGATAAAAAGGTTAACTGAGTTTGATACAACTGAAGAATTAGCTTCTAAAACCCTTTATCATCTCATGTAGTAGGAAACAGGACACTGAAAAGGATCTTCAAACATCGAGCACTAATTTAAAGCCCACAAACAATCATTGGGTGTGCTTAAAGTAAGAAAAATTGCCCATTTTTATCAACAAAAAGTTGTAGAAAAGCTCATTTAAAGCTAAAGGTTAGCTTTATTTATGCAAATAAACATTTTAACACTCCATACAAGAACACAGAACTTGATATAGAACATAAAAGCTGTGTTACTTTATTACATGTGGTTATAACAAGAACTAAATTATTTTTGGACAGGAAATGTAATTCTTTACAAGAACTCAAGTGGAAGTCCTGATAGGTTTCTCCTAAAGCAGCATTTGTATATAGTATTGTATATAGTAGTATATAGTAGTCGTGGAACACCAAATAAGAAGAAATTTTTGCCTGGAGTCTGTCTATAGAACAAGCTGTAAGAAATTCCAAACTAGAGGTGCATCAATAGAATGGATCCTGGGACACGGCATGAGCTCAAAAAAACGATACCTGGGCAAATGATTGTTGAAATCGCAACAGATAGATTAAAAAACGAGTTAGTCTGTACTCTAATCTCTTTAGTGTGTCACAGAATCCACTTTGCTAGGCTTTTCCTTTGACATATTAACAAAAAGACATGGTAGGCTTCCTAGTGTGAACTCAGAACTCCAATTCTTCTGTTTTCAAACAGAGAAAATGTTTTTAATATAAAAAGTTACCACATACTCCTGTATGTGTTCTGTGTATGTGTTCAGACTTCACCCACAGCTACCTGTTGAGATGTCTAGTCAAGTCAACAAGAATTCAAGTGGCACGGTTATACCGTGTTAAATTTTAATGTCCTATTTCATTCCCACTGACCTGCAGAATCTTCACTTTCATGTTTTTTTCTCTAGTATTTGTTGCTTGTTATTCATGTGTTTGTTTTGTACGTTAGGTTTGTATTTTGAGCTGATTAAGGGTGCAAAAAAATGGATGGATGGATGGATGATTTGCTCTTATTTAGTTTACTCTCATCTTTGTGTTTCCTTATGGGTAGCTGTGTTGGTTCTGTCATCTGTCACTATTAGTTTCCCTCAGTTGTTGCAGCTCCCACCTGCAACAGCTTCATCACTAATCAACTTACCTGTTTCTCCTTCCAGTAATCAAACTTCCGAGTAAATATTCTCCTGCTTTTCATGTGGTTGTGTGCCATTGTCTTAAAAGAAATTAGGTGTTTTAATCCTCCTCTTTTGTCTTACTTTTACAAAATATAGCTGTAATTAAACCTACACAGCAAAATCATAAGTACCAGATTTCCAGTGAAAGTGTGGAATGTTAAAAATACAGTGTTAATTCAACAACATGAGTGTTAGATTCCCTAAAGAGTTCCAAAGAGTTAGACAAAAAGCAATCAAGTCCAGTGTTGATTTCTAACTCAACTCTCAGTCTCGTGTTGATTTAGATAGCTTATATAGTAGGGAGCCCCATTGTTGACTCATGGTTGCTAAAACCCTTACTAGACTGACTGATTTTAGTGACATAGTTGGTGTAAAATATTGAATAAAATGTTGTGCCACATGACTAGCTTTATTTTCACTCTTATATTTAACTTTAAGACACACAAAACTACAAATTAATCGTCCTTATTTTCTCCAGGTGCATTCTGGGTAAAGCTTGTCACCAACATCATCATCAGTCACTTGGCAACAAATGGCAAACTAGCTAGAGCTACGGAACGTTAACATGTTTTGAATTTGTGTTGTTTCATCATTAGTGACCAGTAGCCTCTTGTTTCTGTTTTCTCTTGGTTTGTTGTACTTCATGTCAGATGGACTTCAAAATGACAAGTTTCACTCTGTGGTGGTGAAACTTGTTAGCTCCACTGTTGCGGGCACGTCTATGTTGTAAAGTTAAATTATCATGAGCTTCATTATTTGGGCCCGGTCATTAGCCCCGCCCCCGGTCATTAGCCCCCAGGCCCACGCCGTCTTGTTCCGCTACTGCGTCACATGTTTGCCTGAGCAAAGCAGTATGGCGTCTTGTCTGGAGCTTATTATAACAAGGTAAGTTCCATGTTAAAATTATCATGTTTTTGACTATTTCTTATGGAGGCATTATTTTTCCGTTTACACGATTCATATACACAGTTTGCTTAACGTACGTTTATTTGTTTGAATATCACAGTATAATATGACTGTTTATTATCTTAACCTAACATTGAAACTGTCAGGAAAATCTGGAGGCCATTTGAATTAGCATTATTTAGCTGCGGGGTCGTTTTCTTTAAGTTTTTGGCTGTAGACTGCAAGATGGGGGAGTGTCATGTTGGTGACTGAAGCCTGTTATGAAGACTTTAACACATTTCTTCAGACAGGGTGGCACAACTTTTAATGCTGTCCAAATTTTTTTCTATAAGCCGACTAATTTCTTGAGTAATTCTGACTTTTTTATGCTTTGTCTTGTAAACCAAGTCGGCAGAGTAATTTGAATGACTATGATGGTGACACACACAGGTGAGTCTGCTTAGTTTTGCTCACACTACTTTTAAAATATTTATTTATTATCCTAATGTTTCTGCTATATTTCTTGTTTTTTTCTTCCAGGCTGAAAGTCTTCCTCCTTCATATTGGTGAAACAAGAGCAGCACCAAAGACACTTTACCATCAGTGACCACAAGACCATCCATGGCCGCTTCCAATGAACTTTCAAAGCACACTTCACTTTCAATACAAAGTACCATGAATGTATGACCTTCGTTGTATATTGCTGTCAGTGCTGTTTGAAGTTTTGAAATAAAAGTAGATTATATTCTGCGAATGGTGCTGGTGTTTTTGTAGCATCTAATGTCTTGAAATGAATTTGGAGATTATTGATGGCCAGTAGTTTCTGGGGGGAAAAAGTTTTAATTTCTCTAGTGGCTTTTATTTGGTAGTAAATTGATTTAAAAAAAGTGAGTAATGAGAGAAGGGGAAGACGGGGAAGTGAACCCACTACAGCCGAAAACTATAGAGCCTTCATATGTGGGTTGTACTTAACCCTTGCACCACCACAGCATATTCTGCCAGTGGTATTTCAAAACTCAGATTTTTATGTTAATATATATTTTTACACTGTTCTGTGTTGGATTAACATGTTCATAGTGTTAACCTTTGACAATATACACTAGTTTTTGCATATTTAACACTTAAGTGTATTTGATTTCAGCTACTGTGAGTGTTGATTCAACTCTATCACAAATAACACTTTCAAAAGTGAAACTTCTACACCATCCAGTGTTGACCAATATAGATACTTTCAAAGTATTGAATTTAACTCTACAGGAGTTGATGGAACACTTCCAAATTTGCTGTGTACACGGTCCCTCTAGCTCAGTTTATAACTAGTAACATTAGTTACCATGGCTATGCATATAATACACAGCTTTAGATTACGATGTCACCAGGTGACTGAGCCATCCAATCACTGAACAGATACTTAAAACAGATAAATGTGTGGATATGTCATAACCGTTTCCATCTGAACTGAAACAAAACGGAAGTTATTATCTTTGGACTTAGAGAAACGATCTAGACTCAACACACAGCTTCAGTTATTACAGTTAGAAGATCAAGACTGAAAACCTGGATATACTGAAATACTCAAGATGTCAACCGTGAAACACACGTGAAGACAGTTACAAGTCGGCATATCATCATCTCAAGAGCATTTCCAGGTTTAAGGACTAATGTCTCAGCAAGTTCTGACTAAGAGCAGGAAGATGAAGAACATCACCCAGTTCTAGTCAGTCAGAACAGACCTTAAAATACTGTTAGTTTATAAATCACCAAAATACATTAAAGATCTGCTGTTGTATCAGCCTTCCAGACCATAAATGTCAGGAAGGCTGATAAAGAGCCTTCCAGTCTATCGGTTCTGGTTCAACCGATAGACTTCATCGGTTGAACCAGAGCCAAGCATGGAGAAGCAGAATTCAGTTTAACTTCTCCTCTAATCTGAAACAAACTTCAAGAAAAATTCAATACAACTGAAACAAATCACTGCTTTAAATTAGTGCTTTAGAGTTGTCTTTAATTTGTATAAAGTGAAATATTGACCAATATATTTGATGGGTATTGATTAGTTTGGTGATTGCATTTTACAAAATATGTTTAATGCTTGTTTCACAATTGGTTACTATATGTCATTTTTATGATACAAAGCACTTTGAATTGCCTTATTTCAGAAATGTGCTATACAAATAAACTTCACTTGACTTTAGATGGTTTTATAATCTTTTCAGTGATGTCTCTCTCATTTTATATGAGAAACAAACTTCCTGATTGAATTAAAACTATTTTAAATCTAGTTTTTGAATTTGAATTGGATAATTTTGGGTTTTTCAGTGGTTCTTCATAGTTCTTACTTTGTCTGCTTCTTGGACCTCACAGATCGTGTCCCCAGTTGCCGGGTTCAGAGTTGGGAACGTCCTCCCACTAGCGGATGTGTGCCACTCATTGTTGATAAAAATCTGTGGAAAAGCCAGTCCACATGTGCTTGAGATGCTTTCTTTCCTGGTTTAAATGTGTGTGTGCAGCTGCATACCTTGGTGTATCTGACCTGCTGGATTTTGACAGGCTGAGGTAGATCTGAAGCTGGGATCTTGTCTGCCACTCCGTTCCTTGTTGTCCCCCTTTGTGCCATGCTTAGGTCCCAGTGCAGTGCAGGCTGCAGTCTGGCTGCTCGTTCTCCACTTCACTGCCTTTAAAGTGACCCCCTCCTCACAGAGATGCTCCTGGCAGCTCAGCTCCGCCCCTACAAATCAGGTAGGAACCTTGTTCCTGCCAAGTCTGGGGTAGAACCAGGCCTCTTCTGTTGTTTTTAGGCTTTTTGTTCATAACTCTTATAAAACTTGAACTACAACAATACTGGTTAAATTATGGTCTTACACACAGTAGTGTGAAAAAGAGTTTGTCCCAAGTATTTAGAATAGGCTTAGAATATTAATCTAAAGTTAGTAGACAGACTTCAGCAATTGCTTTTATCAGCCAGACCTCAATGTGTTACTTTATTGCAAAGTAACACATTGCAATAATAAATATGATGGTGTTTGTTTGTTTGTTTGTTTTGGTAAATGGTCTGTACTTGTACACCACTTTATCTAGTCCAGATGACAAAGTGCTTCACACAACATTCAGTCATTCACACACAAACGGTGACAAGCTGCTGGATTGGAGCCACAGAGGGAGGCTGAGGCTGCCTGGCAGGTGAAGTGTTTTGCCTAAGGGCACAACAACAAGACACACAGAGTGGGGGTTGGAACTGGCAACCCGTCGGTTACAGAACAAATTCCTCACCATCACCACTGTTGACCTAGTTTTGCAGACTGTCAATGTTTTCCTTCCATATCTACGTTCTTATGCATCAGTATGAACCAGGGATCTTCCAGTTCAGGCCCTTTGGGTCAGAGTCCTGCAGGTTTGAAATGTGTCTGAACATCCGAGTTAAAACGCTCGTGCCATGAGCAGAACCCTGGAGAATCGGACTGTTTACTGAGGAGGAAAATCAGTCATTTGATTCAGCTGTGTTGGACCAGGACAAAGCACACCTAAAGGTTGCAGGACACTGACCCTCCAGCACTCAAGGTTTAGAGTTGAGAACCCCTGGTATAAACCACATGAAGAAATGAATAGAATCTAAACCGAAACACAGCAGCTGCTTCCAGTCCCTCTGACACTTCTGTACACTGACATCAAACAGGCAGAGTTATATATGCTCATTAAAAAACAATAAGATAAAACATTATTTTTGGAATCTATTTTTGTTTTTTTGATCCTTCATTTCTTATTCAGAAGCCTAGATCAAGAAATTCACTGCTGACCGTTTCCTTGTCAAATCAGAGAATAATGAGAGAAAAGTCCATTATGGTTTAAAATGTGAAATTAACTCTATCTGCAGTAATTAACAACAAATCAAAAGTAGTAGTGTTTTCCAGAAATCTGCTTCATTTTGCACCTGGCTTTGCAGGAACCCATCAGGCTTCCTGATGGCAAATACTAGCCTAATGGCTAGTATTTGGTAGTACTACCCATCCACATGGCTAGCATTTGGCTAGTGATATATTGTATGAATTTGTGGAATAATATTGCTAGATGAAAATAATATAGTTAAGAAATTGTAGTCCTTACAATTTCTTTGCACTTTAGACTCATTTGTGTCAAAACTCAATTTCAAAACATTGAAAAACAGATTTTTTAAAAATAAAATTTGTAAAAAAAAAAATTTTTAATTAATAAAAAAAATCCCAGTTCACAAGCATCCTCATTCACATCCCATTCACCCATGATTAATGTTCACATTATTTATTGACTTTATCAAGAAAATATTTTGAATTTAAATGAAGACATGATTTAATACAATATAAAATACATTGACTTCTAATATTGTACAGAGTAGGTTATCAAATCAGTGTCAGCTGATAGTGTCAACTGGGATGCTGGCAGGGATTTTTAAGGTCCAGCAGATGTCGGTATTCAGTGACACAGCATCAACACAGTATCAGTTCAGCAATGTGGTGAAACGCTTCATGATGCCTCATCAATCCATCAACTTATCAACCCATCCACATTTGTGGTGCATCTGGAACAAACTTCCAGAAAAAAAAACAACAATTGCCAAACAGCTGAAACACTGAGTTTCTTTAAAGGTTAAAAATCTGCTTTCATGTCGCCTTTGATTAGTAGTAAATGGAAGATTGATCGATATATTTGATGTGCATTTATTATTTGGATGATTACATTTGACACAATGCAATGTTTATTGCTTGTTTAGCAATTGGTGACTGTGTGATGTTTTTATGAGCATACATCATGTTTTGCATAGCAAATTTCAGAAAATGTGTCTGTTGAGAAGCAATAAGATTTTCTGTAATTAAGCTCTGGAATGTGTGTATGTAATCCTTTTGTTTGTGAAACGTTTGTTACCTTTTGGGTGTGTCCTAGTAGCAGCCATCTTGGAACCTACTAAGGAGGAAGCCCGCTTCAAATCCAGCCCTTATATAGAAGGAGCCATGTTTGTCTGGGTTTTGATTGGCTGGGCAGTTAATTGAGAAGGCGGGGACAACGATATATAAAGAGACTGAGAGCTGTGAGAAGAGAGACTTTTTTTTTAAATTATTTTTTTTTTAAGTTGCGTCCTGATCCACACTCCGTACCAGTAGGTGGCGGTAATGCACCTATAAGTTGTTTGCCAACCGCCATAAAACCAAAAGAATTAGAAGAAGAGAAGAGAGACTGCCAGATGGAATGCCATTTTGTCTTGTGGGTGAAGTGTGGAGGCCTAATAAATCGCCTATGTTCATGTTACAGCTGACTTGCTGAGTTTTTCCTTCCACTCCACGCCTCTCAGTATAACAGTGGTGTCAGAAGTGGGATCGTTTACGCCAGTGAATGAAGGAAGACAACAGGCTAAATGAGAGGAGTAGGAC
>CAEGAF010089557.1:0-12319 GCA_903067075.1 Micropoecilia bifurca | reverse complement strand
AACAGTCATGTTTTTGGACTGTGGGAGGAAACCGGAGAACCCGGAGAAAACCCACGCATGCACAGGGAGAACATGCAAACTCCATGCAGAAGGGCCGGGGCCGGGAATCGAACCCACAACCTTCTTGTTGCAAGGCAACAGCTCTACCAACTGCGCCACTGTGCAGTGTCACCTTTAAAGGCTGAGCGACTGAAGCAGTGGAATGAAGGTAAACTAGGAAAATCTGTTACTGGAGGGACTTTTTTGGTTCAATTTACATAATTTATTTTTAATCAGTATTTTAATCACTTACTTCATTTTAGACATCAATTAGGAATCACGAGTGGTTCTTGGAGGACAGGTCTTCAGCACTTATCCACTGCGTTAAAACAAGTGAGAGCATTGAATACCACTGACAGGATGCCACTTAAATTTAGATCCTTAATGAGAAACGATCCTCGTCTTGTTGATGTTTATACAGAGGCTTAGTAAAAAAAAACAACCAAAAAGTACAAATACAAGACTTCTGGGCTGCAAGTCCAAATCCTAACAAAGCTGACTTATTTATTCACAGTCCTGCCAGCATCCTCAGAACATTCATAGGGAAATCTGATTTGGCTAAATTAAACAGTAACAGGTTCCACTTCCTGTCTTCTGCAGCTGCCACTGATCTGTTCATGTTAAAACAGCCATCTCCAATTATTTTTCTGAGAAATTCATCTCAGATACACAATTTGGTGTGCGTCTCCTTATCGACAAATATTCACCTTATTTGTACTCTGGGATTGCTAAAAGAGGAGGACATACAACATTTCAGTTGTGATGAAAATAACAGTTTTTTAGTGAGAGCACATTTTCAGCAAGGATAATGGGAAAATGTGGTTTAGATTTTCAAAAGACATGCTAATGCTGTCAGAATTACCAATTTCCGATTACTCTCTCATTCGGTGCTTCATTCACGTAGGAGTTTCAGCTTGTTGTCAAAATAAAAACAAGCCTGTAAAAACTGCTACTTCATGACATCTGGTCCCTTGATGGGTACGAATGATCAAGGTGGCTGTTGATTTTTTAAGAAAAATATAACAATTGGACACATGCAGACATGACAAGTCAGTCAGGATAGGGCTGTTTTAGCGTTTGCACAAATAATGTATTCACAGACTTCATGACAGGCAGATAAGGTTTGCTTTTCTTGACAATGGGAAAATAAAGCTTGGATTTATGGAGTAGGTTTTCATGATCTTGGAAAAGCAAACATTTTTCTCGCATGAAAGGTTTTTTGTGTGTTTTTTGTGTGTTTTGTATTGACCCTGCCTGACTCCTGTCCTCAGTCATTTACCTCCAGAGTTGTTTTCAATGGTTATATTTGAGATGTTTCTACTGGCTAAATCGAGTCCACTGTTTTAAATTTAGTTGATTGGACTCAATTTGAAAGGACACACACCTGTCTATATACAATTGACAGTACAGGTCAGAGGTCATTCACCAAGCATGAAATCAAAGGAATTGTCTGTAGATCTTGAGGTAGAAATATTTCTGCTGTTTCAAATGTCCTAGTGAGGTCAGTGGCCTCCATCATTGGTAAATAAATAACGTTTAGAAGCAGCTAGACTCTTCCTAGACCGTCTAAATGGAGCAACGGATGAGAAGGGCTTTAGTCATGCAGGTGACCAAGAACTTTCTGGTTTGAATTCCAGGCATCATGTTTGGAAGAAACCAGACGAGGCTCATCACCAAGTCAATATCATTCCTGAGATGAAACATGGTAGTGGCAGCATCATGGTTAGGTGATGTCATGCACCAGCAGGAACTGGCAGACTAGTCAGGATAAAGGGAAAGATGAATGCTGCTATGTGCAGGATAAAAAGCTGCTCCAGACCACTCTTGACCTCAGGATGAGGCGACAGTTCAGCAGAAAAATGACCCAACGTCCATGGCCAAGATCTCAATGGAGTGGCTTCAGAGCCACTCTGTAGATGTCCTGGAGTGACCAAGCCAGAGTCCAGCCTTGAATCTGATTGAACATCTCTGGAGAGATCTGAAAATGATGCTGCACAGACGTCTCCCAACCCACTTTAATGAGCTGGAGAAGTACTGCAAAGATATGCATGCTAAACTTGCAGCATCATATTCAAAAAAGACTTGATGCAGTAATTGCTGCCAAATGTGGAGCAGCAGGTGATTTATTGGTTTTCTGTTTATTATAAATTTGCAAAATTTCCCCCCCAAATTGTCCACATTGTCATAATGGGGTATTTGTGAGTAGAAGAGACTAATTTAATACAATTGGGAATAAGACTGTAACGTATCAAAAAATGTGGAAAAAGGGAAGAGCTGTGAATACTTTCTTGATCCTCTGTGAAATGATTGAAAATTGCTTCTTTTGTGTTAGCTGAAATATGTTTAAGATCTAAAATAAAACTAGACTTCCTCTGCAATGTGACTTTAACTTTTAATTAGGGAGTTTATCACATTGATACAGGCACTGTGTGTGATTTTTGCTGATAGGTTTTGTGCTTTATGTAATTTAATTTCACCGACAAAGTCCAACAGCAAATTAAAGAGGAGCCATGTCTCAGGATGAGCAGCATTAGCGCGTCCCCTGGAGGATCTCCTGTCCAACGTGGATTAGATTTATCTTTAAAATTCAACTGCATTTTTGATGATTTTTGCTTTTGTCTGTGTGTCTGCTTGCATTGTCTTTTGCAAGACTTACTGGTGGATATGCTGGGTGTATTGGCCAGCTATAGCATCACAGTGAAGGAATTGAAGTTGCTCTTCAGCATGCTCCGAGGAGAAGGTGGCCTTTGGGTAAGAGACACCACAACTGAAGGGCTTGATGAATCTGTCTTGTTTTGTCGGGGTCAGTTAAATTTCCTGTCGCCTGGTATAACCTGTGGCAATAAAAGTTGTAATTCTTTCTTTTGACACGCGTCCAGCCAAAGCATGCAATCAAAATGCTGTCGGTGTTAAATCAGATGCCGCAGAGACATGGACCGGACATCTTCTTCAACTTTCCTGGCCGCAGCGCAGCCGTAAGCATCATCATTATATAATTTCATTGCATGTTGTCTTTTGAAAAATGTTTGTTAAAAGTATTTCAGCAGCGTAGGGTGTGGAGAAATATTATTGTGCCTCAGTAAGAAGCTAAATATGACAGCAGAATAACTATCGGTTAAACTGTGAGAACTTTGAGTATTAGCTATTTTATTTCTCTTGCTTTTTGCTTTTGTGTTTGACCTAAAGAAATAAGTAGATCAAAATATTAAGAATCTGTTTTATGTCGCTCTTGAAAATCTTAAAATTAGTGGCAATTTTTTTTAGTCATCCTCCAGTGCTGCAGTTATTTTAACAAACTAAAACTTGGCTGCAGTATTCATTTATATAATTTCCCTCTGGGTTTAATGTTTTGCACTTGAATTTGAATTGCATTAAACATCTGGATGATTTGATTAAACTATCTCTACAGTTCTGGTGAGATCATTCTGTATTTTTTAAATTGAGAAGTTATTTTCTGAAAAAAAAGTACTTGAACAATGTGTTCTTATCATTATATCATTTTTTTTTTTACACCTGGATTTGACATTTGACAGTTCATTCTATTGTAAAGCGCCTCAGTACTTTTGTACTGCAGAGGCTTATTTATATTGTCCCAAGTCATTCTAGAGTGCTACTGTAGCAAAATATATATTCTGAATAGCTTGGCATGGAGGAACACCCAACGACTTTAAATAGCTTTCCTGGCTACTTCATGATGTTTTTTTTCATGTTCTTTCTAGGCAATTGCTTTACCTCCCATTGCTAAGTGGCCTTATCAGAGCGGGTTTACATTCAACACTTGGTTCAGAATGGATCCTCTGAATAATATCAATGTAGACAAGGACAAACCATATCTCTACTGGTAAGAGCACACCAACACACACTTGTGCTTTTTTTATTTCAACTTAATGGTTTTGCTGTTGCAGAGGCTTATGAAGCTAACAGCAGCTTTATTGACAAAGCCTTATTCTGTCTGATGCTTTGTGACTAACACTGATTGTCTAATCTAACCGTTTATGACTGAATAATGTATTCCGAGGTTAAAATAGTTTTCGACGTTATTTGTCACATGTGCAACGTCTTTATAATGTCTTTAGGGAAACAGCCTTGTTTTTCCCAGATAATTCCACAAATGCTGATGTAGAAATGAAGTACTGCAGCTGGATTACTGAGGGCTTAGAGACACTGCGGAGGTAATCATTTAGATGTGAATAATTGCCACAAAGCACTCGCATACCAGCTTCTGCTGAAGATTTAGGTAATTATTGTAAAAATCAATGATCCAAAATCGCTGCACTGTCTGGGTTTTTCTCTTTGTTTGTAGAAGAGCCTTTCATTAAAGTCAAAAAGTGTAATTTATGATGGCGAGTAAGAGAATCGGAGTGGACAGAAAAGGTGGAAAGATTCAACTGTCTGACAGGAAAGACTGATTAGGCAGAGATAATAGTCGCTTCGGTCCTTATCACCTCTTGGCTGTCGTCGGCTTTTGGGGATCCAAGTGTTTTACCGAAATAAACTCTTCGCCTTAGTAGATCTCTGTTTCTCTGATGTGGCAAATCCAAAAGGGAAGAAGACATGGAGCATTGCACCAGCAAAGGTTTTCATATGTGCCTCCTATTCTACACTGACGGTCACAAAAGAGTTAGATCTGCCAAGCTAATCCTGTTTATGCATTGCTCTGAGTGCCTCGCAGCTCAGCAGCAGGCTTGTAAATAACCAAAACAAAATAATTGCATCTTTAGAGGCGGACCGAGCTTCTCCAGCAGAGTTTCCGAGCTCTGTGACAGAAAGGTGTTGAGATCCATATGTCTTTCTTTATATATGAAACACAGCTGTGGTTGCATGCCTTTGAGGGTGGGTCTCTTTGTTTCTTAATCTTTGCAATGTGTTTTTGAGTTGAGCATAACAGCTTTAGGCCTTAAGACTAAAAGTAAATTTAGCACGTGTCAGCAGAATAAAAGATGTGCAAAAGGAATTTGTTTGCATCTGCACAGAGTGGCCTGTGCACTCTTTGCTTTTATATGCAGTTTGCACTTCCAGCCAAATGATCTGGTGATGTTTGATTGAAAAGGCAAAAAAATTTCTACAACCATAATTATCATCACATAATTCAGATGCATGCAAGATTTACCTCCTGGAAGTGACACGCTGTCACATTTAAAAATAATATGATTTTATATATCTTATCTTATATAATTTTGTCTAAGCTTCCTCTTAGATTTCAGATGGTTTCAATTGGCTTAAAATTCTTTTTGAGCATAAAATAAGTTTTGAACTGTTTTCTTGCAGCTTTCGCACCAGCAAAGGCATTGGCTATTCTGCGCATTTTGTCGGGAACTGTTTGATTGTCACATCGCTGAAGTCTAAAGGGAAAGGCTTCCAGCACTGTGTGAAGTATGACTTCCAGCCCAGGAAGGTATGTTTGTTTCTGTTTATTTGAGTAGTAACTTTGAAATGAATGCATTCTTTATTGCAGTAGCATAGTTTCACAGTGAAAATTTAAAAAAGAATCCAACCATTAGTTTTTTCTTGCATTTATTCTTTAGCGAATAATAAACACTGTTTTCAATTGTGGTACCAGATGTATTGACATCTAAGCATTTCAACACATGTAACCATGTAACAATAGCATTTTTTAAATTATGCTTTATTTCTTTAATCTGTTTCTTGAATCTTCTAATTTCTTTGGGGAAAGAATTTGGGGGCTTTAATAAAAATTTTAAATAGGTAACAAAGAAAAGGGAAAGAAAAACCTCCCCAGCATTTTAAGCATATTTTGCTGGATGTTTTAACCCAGCAGTTTTTGCTACATTTATTATCTCTTATCCTAAATCTTTCTTCTTTTTTTTAATTAGTACTGTTTTAATTATCACCTGAATTGTTTAAAACTCAGGAGTCTTACACGTGCAAATGTGGATTATAGAATCAAGCCTAATTTATTGTGGTGTGTTAACACCAAAATAAATTGAGCCGAGTTTTTCTGCTCCACTGTCCCTGTGGAGCAGAAAAACTCACCTGACACACATGAAACAATTAGAGGCTTCACATAACACTGGAGGAAAAGCCATTTGTCTCATACCAGGAGTCACAGTGTAGGTATTGTATTGTTGAAGCTGTTCAAAGATAAAGTGCATTAATTAACTTTTTAATTGATTTTTGGGTTCAGACATTAGTGAATAAGTGCATTTCTGAATGATGTCCATACAGCCTTCACTTTTCTGCTCAACCATTTATCTTCTTTAGCGCAATTTTACCTCCATTCAGAGATGGCTCCTTTCTTCAGTCGAACCAATAAATAATTGACTCTGGCTCACAAAAGAGTTGCGTGGTTTTAGCATCTATTCACTTCTAATGCAGTAAGTAAGGACAGTTTAGGTTTCCTGAGGAAGTAGTCCAAAGAAAGTCTTTAACAGTGAAGAAGCAAACAGTCCCTAAGTATTAAAATACAATTTTTCAAAATCAGTGTCTACTGAATTTTGTTTTCAATCACACCTAAATTGTTAAGTTCATATATTTATGGGATTTTTATTGTTTTTTCAAAACAAATACATATTCTTCACATTTTGAGCATCCCGATTATTTGTTTTTCTGTTTTTCTTTAGTTTTTTTTAAATTAGAGCTGCGTGGTATGTGGGGAAGAAGGCAACATATTGTTGAACATTGCAATTGCAATTTTCAAAAGTGAAATTTGTTATTAATCCACATTGCTCTCACTTTTCCTCTTGTTTTTTCTTCAGCGCAAATTTCTCGTCACTCAAAATTCAAACATTTCTCATCTGAAATCTTCAGCATGTTTGTGTCGTGATGTCGGTGAAAGTCCATTCAACTGGCCTTTTGCATTCAGAGCATTAACAAACATCCCCTGACATCCAAACAGTCTTTTGTAATTGCAATGTTCTGCATGCTGACATTTCCCAGATGACAGCAATTTAAAATACTGTAGAGCTCTATACAAAGCTAAAATAATGGCTTAAGCCTAAAGAAATCAAGGTTCAGAGTCACCCTGTAGTTTCTTTCCTAAAGATGGAGTCTAAGCACCCCTCTCCGCTGTATTATTTCAATTGTGAAAATGGTTGATGTGGTTTTTGAAAATGAACACCTCTGGAGCTCATTTCCTTTCAATCTGACTCACTCTTCACCTCCAGTGGTATATGATCAGCATAGTTCACATCTACAGCCGCTGGAGGAACAGTGAAATCAGATGCTACGTAAACGGACAGCTCGTTTCTTATGGCGACATGGCGTGGCACGTCAACACAAATGATGTAAGTGCTACTTACTTTCAACACATTTTAACACACAGTTGACAGGGACTTACACATTGACGCTTTGCGTTTCCAGTCATTCTCATTATGAAAAGCTCATTTTCAGTCCCTTAACAAGATGACATGGTCTACTTTCCATCCAGTTATCATGCAATTAGGCAGATTTTAATGTTGAAGATGGATTTTTAAACACAAAGGCCCCAAAAAACCTACAGTAACATGAGACTGGTTTCAAAATATATAACTTTTTTGCAAAAGAAGGAATTAAGTTTTTTTTAATGTGCTTTCTAAACCATCTGTATGCATTCACACTTTTCCGTTCAATAAATATTCTGCTCCGCTTATTGCAGATCTCTGTTGTTTTGTGGTGAAGATATTTTTCATTTGAGTGGAAAAAATCAATGAGTCATAATTATTCTGTGCAGCACGATATTTTTAATATGCTGGTAACGGAGAATAAAGCTATTTAAACCAAGAAGTGGAGCGATAAATTCAGGATTTTCCTTTCTAATCTTTTATACTTTTCTAGACATTTTACGATTTATACCATGTATACTAGTCTTTAAGGACTTGTATAGTCCACAAATCTGGAGTTGGACTGCTGAATATGCTGATTTATGAAGAGCTTTTTGACATCTGGACTAATTTGGATCACCTGTGTTTCTACATGTGTTGCATGTCTACTTTTTAAATGCAGTCTTTCTACTCATTTCTAAGTATAATTAATGTTACCTTTCATTTATTTCTACAGAAAGGGAAAACAAAAAACTAGATTCAGTGGTTTGATGGAATCTTTTAAGCTTTGCTGGTTACACATTTAAAAAAAAAACTAAGGAAATCTGCTATAGTAAAGACATAAATCCTAATTGTAAGATAGTCCACATATTTTCCACTTCACTGTGATATTTGATGCAGCAGCTTTTTTCCCCCCCTCTGATTCTGTCTTTTCTGAAGGTGCATTTTTCTAATTTACAGACTAAATTGCTACAAGTTTCTTTCTTTATGTAATAATCCATTTGAAAATGTTCCTAACTGCCCTTTCCTTTACATTCCCTTCTTTCAGAGCTATGATAAGTGCTTCCTCGGGTCTTCAGAAACAGCCGATGCAAACAGAGTGTTCTGTGGGCAGCTAGGAGCTGTCTACATATTCAGTGAAGCTCTCAATCCGGCACAGATTTTTGCAATTCATCAGCTAGGACCAGGCTATAAGGTATGTGCTTGTGGGTGACTAAATTAGATTACATATAAGCAGTCTGAATCATCCATCCATTTGTGAAATCAATGAGAAGCGCTGCCCTGTAGTTCCTTGCCTTATGTCCTGCTTTTCCTGCCAGATAAACGGCTGCATAAATTACCTATTCCTTAGGAATAATAGTGCGGCACGCTGGGGCAAGCTGCAGGAACTCGGTAAAGTGACTGAGTCCTGAGCCAACTTATATCAGCTGCAGCAATGCTGCCTAAAAAGCGTCAAATCATTAATGTGAATAGAGAAAGTTTGACTTGACGTAAAAGGAACTGCAAATGTTTTTAACACTATGATAATTTTAGCTCGTTTAATATGAGGTGTAATTCAATGTTGTTTTATTTGTTTTTAAATGTCTGCCAAGATTGTTCAGTTTACTTCTTTTCACAATCTCATTTTTACCCCTGATGTTTGGAGAATTGAGCTTCTGTAAATTTGACACTTGCACTCTGTCATAAAAGTGTCTCCAAACACATAATGTCTCACACAGTTTATATCAGAGGGGATTTTTTTGACGCTGAAATTTCTGTCTTCTTACAAAAGCAAAAATAGACTCTTTAGCAAAAACAATGGTCTTTAATTCATTTTATAGCTTTAAAAATAGATTATAGGTATGTAGGCATTCCTTTCATTAATGGGATCATACTTTATTTCCAAGTCTATTTAAAACTGCTTTCTGAATGAAGAAACCTGCACTACATTTTCCTTTTGTGTTGTTAATGTCAAAATGTTACATTTATTTGTTAAATCAATACGTTTGCACAGATGACTTAAATGTGAATTATTTTGATGGGAAAAAAATCAGGACGTTCCTCAAAATGTTGTCTATCAAGAGTTGAGTTGGTGAAATCTAGTTTCAAAAATATAACAAAAATATGACTTTCAGCCAAATAATGTAAAACCAAGCAGTGTTTGAACTATGTACTATTACTAGAGAGAGAATGAGGCAATTGTTCAAAATTCCTAAGTGATGACTGGGTTCCATAAAGAAAATTACCTGTAAGTGATGGAGCTCTGATAAGTAATGGAGAATATAATAAATCTAGCCTAGTGGGTTGCTATAATTAGGAGGTTGTCCAGCTGTCAGGAATCCTTCCTGTTTTAATTAAGAGCTGCAGGGATATGCGTTAATGCAGGAGATTACAGCACACGTTTATTGCTGTACGTCGACAGTTTGGCTCAGTCTTTGGAAAGAAACCTCTACACTGATGTGGGAGTATTTTTTTATTTTATTTTATTTTTTTAAATCGCTGCTTACCTCAGCTGTGTTTGATCTTTGACACGCTTTCCCTTGCACATACAGTGCTTTGAATGCAACTGTAACTTCTCAAGCTTTTCTGAACATATAGATTATTGCTTCAGTGGGTCAACATTTTCTTGCGTTTTATGATTTGTGGCCATGAAGCTCAAAAAAGCTGTCTGTAAAATAATCTACAAGTTCTCTTTAAAAGTCCGCTTGCTAGATTTGATTTTGACCTGGAAGACTTCTGTGCGTTTCATTATGAGTATATTTACGACTGTGTTTTTGCATTTGTTCCAAGGATGTAGAACATCCTTAGAAATATCCTGGCGATTTAAAGAAAGAAATTTGAGAATATATGTACTAACATTGACTGAAGCATGCTTGAAAATATTCCTTACGATGTGTTGCTGCAGTTTTCTTAGAATGTATTTTCATACCCCATAGAGTTTGACGCTGCTGATCCACATGGTACAATAAAAATACATATGAACACTTTAAAAGACGTCTTTACTTCTAAGTTCTCAATCCATCATAAGTTTCTACTGGCAAATTTACTGCACACCAAGTATTAATCATTGATTGGACTCGTCAAAGCAATTAAGCCATGACTTTGCATGTCTTCAAATGATGCACTTGGTTATTTCTGTCCTTACCCTCTATCTCTGTTGCCATACGTGGGCTACAATAGGCAGATTAGCCCTCTGAATTTGTGCCAGCGCTGCTCTGCAGAATGCACCACAAAGTGCCCTAGAAGAGACCGACTTGCACAGCCCTGTTTTTCCTTTCAGGAAAGTGAAATGCAACGTCAGTGTAGGCTACAGATCAGAAGGTGTAATCTATAACCCTAGTGCAGACAGAACAGCCATGACAACAGAAGTTGAAAACAGAATAATTTATACAGAAAAATAAAAAAAAATCTTTAAATGAGTCTGATTGACCAGGCTTATTGTCCTTTGCAGGAGTTCCTGTTCTGGAAGCTGAATCTTTATTTTTACTTTAGTTTCTATGTTTACAGTTCAATTTGCTTTTCTATTAAGTGATTATGATACTGATCTGATGTGTCTCTAATGGTTCTGTGGGAGGCTGAATCTACTTACATCTAAAGAGCCTAAAACACTTTACATCTGCAAGTATTGACCTAGTTTTTTGCTGGTATGGAAGTAATTGTATTGTCTTATTCCTAATTAGGGAGTTCATTAAGCCACCTACACTGGGACTGGTAATGATGTATTTTTGAATATACATTGCAGTACTGAAAGAGTACATTTTTTAACAGTTCCTGTTACACTCGGACCACAGAAAACACTCGAGGTTCTGAACCTTTTCAGTGCTCACCCTTGCTCAGGGATGGCCTTTTGCTCTTAGTGCAAAAGGGAGAACTGTGCCCTAATTCTTTTATATGACTGGCTGGTCTGTGGAATGATGCTGTCATGGCACAAGGTTTTATAGTCAAAACCCATGCGATCTTTATTTTCACACTGCGGCAGGGCCCGCACAGAAGTGGAAGTGCTGGAGCTTGTTATTTTTGGTCACTTGGGCTCCATGAGTAAAAAACTACCCAAGGATGCTAGAGACTACATGATGAGATGCATAATAGCTGCTGTGTGGACTTGATCATAGCAAATGAGGAGAATATGTATATGTATGTTTTTTTTTTTAGAAACAAAGTAAGAAGCGGTGTAGCAGAAGTTGTAGTTCATCCTTACGGTTGCTGATGTTCTTTACTGGAGAAATATGTACATAGATGTAGTGCTGGTTGAGGACATTCATGGAAGTAGATGTTTCACATTAATACACATTAAATGAGCAACAACTTTGTTTGAAATTGTACAAATAGCAAATGAATAATTTTAAATTATTTTGCTAGTAACTTAGTTAGCTTTTCTCCCTAAGACTAATTAACTTGTCACTGAGCACAGCTGCAGTATCAAACGGTTATTTCCATTTCTCGCGATTCATGTTTCATCGAATTGTACGAACACACAGAACTGTCCAACCATTGTTGAATAGCAGATTCATTTAGCATGCATAAAATGCAAAGAATTTAGTTCGCCTCTGAACATGCTCATCAGAATCTCCTGCTGGTTTTCACATTTGACTATCGGACATGCGTAAATTGGGTTTTCAGATCCACGCTCCGACTTCAGAGGTAATAACTAGTCACCACAATTGTTCTTGGTTAAGTGCCTACCTCTCTCTTACACAGGGTGCTCCCAAAATACGCATAGGTGTTTCTTCTTATTAGCTCGACATGACAGGTCATTAGTTTTTGTGTTTTATTTGTATAGTTCATGCCAAATCAAAGTACCACTGGTGGAACATGGACCCCTATTGAAGTACTAACAGCCTCAGCCAGTAGCCCTCTTTATGTTTTTACTTCAGCTAAAAATAACAGATTTTGATGCATTTTAGGTAGGTGCATGATGCTCTGAGAAGGTTTTTTTTTTTTTTTTTTTTTTTTTGCCAAAACTTCTGGGCACATATGTTTGTTTACTCGCCGCAGAGCGAAATAGATATATATAAAACAAAATCTTGCACCCAAAAATACTT
>CAEGAF010089552.1:0-58362 GCA_903067075.1 Micropoecilia bifurca | reverse complement strand
CTAGTTCTGATTGGCTGTTTCTGACTGAGCGGAGTAATTATGCAGAACAGGGAGGAGATCGATTATTTTTTTTTAGAAATGATCTGTTTCATGTTAAGACAGAGAAAGTTTTAATACATATGTAAAATGTATTTTTTAAGTTAGATGCTGCAGCTTTAAACAGGTTGGGTGTGAGAGTCACTACCAGGTGGAGCAGAAGCGGCTCTGTGTCAAATATTACTAAATATTAAATATTACTGTCACAATCTGTGTTTCGATGTGTTTATTTTTGAGTTTTCTCTGTGTAAGTCCCGTTCTCTGTGAGTCCTGTCTCTGCATCTTCCCCGTTGATTGTTTCCCAGGTGTGTCTCCTTCCCCTGATTACCGTGTATTTAGTCTCACCTGTTGTCTGTGTTCTTCTTCCGGTTCTTGTCAATTGTCGTATGTATGTCTTAACATCCCTGTGTAGCTGGCCAGTAGAACTGTCAAGTCCTGGTTAGCCCAGCTCGCACTGTCAGTCTTCATCAGTTGCCACCGGTATTAGCTGTGAGCTCCCTCTGCCGTGCCGCCTGCATTGGACTGTCCAGCTCTTAAATAAATCTTCATCATCTTCATCATCATAACCTGGGTCTTTCTGCATCATCTCCAAACACCCACTTCATGACAATTACCACCTGTAGCGGAGCAGCGGTTCAACAGCAGAACCAGCGTCTTACATCGCAGCTCCAAGATTTAAATAATTTTCCAGGTTATTTGTTTAGCTTTCTGACTGTCATGCTAATCCGGTGAGTGTTTGTAGCTGCGCCGCTTTACCTGCTGTCTGATCCTCCATGTCTTTTTACTGCCGTGAGCCTCGATGTAGCCAAACTCCGTCATTGTTTTTATGTCTATTAGCTTCGTGGTGTTGACGGATTTTGACATGCTTTAATTTTCCGCCGCAACCCGCAAACGTCCCCATTGACTCAGTGCGTTATAGTTACACATGGCTTAGGATTTGCTGCGCGTTTGCGCAGAGTGAAAGGAAAGACGAGAACAGCTGGACAGACAGGCTGGGAAATGAGATGCAGGTGATCCGTATCAGTAACAGAGCCAATGATCGGCCGATCCCGATCATCCCCGATTTCACGAAAATCGGCCGATTATGATCGGTGACCGATCGATCGGCACACCTCTAATTACTACAGATTAAAATTTGGAAATAATCCTGAAATTTCTCAAATATTTCATATTTCTGATATTGTATCAGTTTTTTAAATTAGAGTTTTATACTGTATTGTCATTTATTTAGGTTCGGATCCTTGTCTGAGCCAGTTGATTGTAATGACATTTTATGGTGATCAACCCAAAAGACGTTCAACAGAAGAAGCCAAACCATCACACCACCACCAACATATTCTTGATTTTCTTGGGCTGGGGAATGATTTGCTGCTTAAAAATTCATTGGGTTTAAATATGACTTAATAAGCAAAATGCTTATTTTATTATTATTATTATTATTATTATTATTATTATTATTATTATTATTTGGATGAGGATTGTTTGAATAGACTTTTTACCCTAATAAGTGGATTTTGTATTTACTCACATTATCTTTGTCTGATATTAAAATTTGTTGTCAATAAGTGTGGAAAAATAAGCAAAGTTAAAAAAATATATATGTTAGTGGAACAATACTTTTTCACAGTGCTGGATGTGCTTTTTCCCCACTGAAGAATTCATTTAGACTGCCTGCTTGTGAAAGTATTCAAGTCAAGTTTTGTTTTTGAACTTTGCCTTGGATATGAAAAAACATATCAGAGGAAATTAAGTCAAAACACAAAACATGTTGAAATGTTCATGTCCTAACCTCTTTGATGTTCATCTACATGGGAACAAAGAAAAATGTTATTCCCAGGTGAGTTACTCACATCAATGTGACTATTTTTTTGTTGTCATGAAGTTTTATATTTGGAATCATGCTTCGTGATGAAGGAGAAAATAAATGAAATGACCTACATACTGAAATAACCACTATCATAACAAAGTCAACACACACTGCAAGGTTGACAATATTAAATGGGAAATGGAGTAGACCAAGGGTATGCAACTTAAAAATCTTGCCACAATTTTAGCCATAAAACGTATGTTGGGTCCAATGGCCTTTTCCATTGGAAATTAAATTATTACAAACAGATAAAATAATAGTTTTTCATTAATGAGTTGTTTTTTGTTGTTTTTTTGCCTCCTAGAATATAAATCCTTAAAACAAATTTTGATGTATATTTTGTTGGGTTGCTGGTCAATTTCCTACTTTGCCACTTTATAATTTTGTCTTTCTAGTAATTTGTGCCCAATTTTTAGAGGAATACATTTAATCTGTCTGCCACTTCATGTCTGCGTTGACAATTAATTATTTAGTTTGTGACCTGAAAGGAACTTGGGTTATGAAGTAGGATAAAGATCCAGAAAACATCATTGAGTCTGCATCACTGAAATCAACAAAATCATATTTTTAAATTTAAATCCAATTAAATTGCTGCTTTATGATGCTAGAAACCTTCAATATTGATTTAAAACAAACATAAATGGGCCAAAATTCCTCCACAGAGAAGTACAAGGCTCAATGGCAAAAATATTTCATTAGTTCATCCATCCATTTTCTTGACACCCTTGTCCCTTAGTGGGGTCAGCAGAGTTGCTGGTGTCTATCTCCAGCTAACGTTCTGGGTGAGAGGTGGGGTCACCCTGGACAGGCCGCCAGTCTGTCACAGGGCAACACAGAAACAGACAGGACAAACAACCATGCACAAACACACTCACACCTAGGGGCAATTTGGAGAGGCCAATTAACCTGACAGTCCTGTTTTTGGACTGTGGGAGGAAACCGTAGTACCTGGAGAAAACCCATGCATGCACAGGGAGAACATGCGAACAGCTCTACCAACTAGTTCATTTCATTTCTTTTTTTTTTTAAATCAAATCAAGTTATTTTTGTCTCTGGCAGACAAAAAATAACTGTTGAAGGACAGGTTAGGATACATAAATATGGTCTTAAAGTACACAGTTGCACTAGGAATAACTTTTTGGTGATTAAGGTTAACTGCTTTAAACTGTTGCATCACAGACATAAGAAACTGGAAAACTTTATTGGTTACATTTGATCCTTGTTTTTTTCTTGTTTGTTTTTTTCCTTCACATTTGATCAGTGAACAGCTTTGCCACAAAGCTATATCTCACTTCAGTTCCTATTCCCCTCCACATTTGTCTTTGCCTACATCCTCTGTGATGTTAATCCCGGACTGACACTAATAGGCTGAGGCTGTGTTTATATAGCCACCCTCATCTCTTAGAGGATTAGATGGACAATTGCTCGTCTGATACCAAAGTGGTTACAAGAGCAATGCAACAAAACTAGATGTCTGAAAGCTCCTTTTGCTGCCATTGTGAGAGTGACTAATACAGATTTGAGACATTACCACAAAGACTGCTTTACTGCATTTGTGTTCTAATCCTTATTTTGCACTTTGGTTAAGATGGACTCATAAACAGCAAGAATAAACTGTTGGTAATGTATTATGGGCTCACTATGATCCGTGATACCACATTTAATGGGAGGACAGCCTGTGATTAATGGAGCGCAATTTCACCAATGAGACTAATTTAGCCAGTAATTGCTCCAAAGATTCAAAGAATAAACCACAGTAAGAGCAAGGCCTGCTTGATAAAGAATTTGCCTCTAAATAATACATAATAATAACACACAGTCCAGGCAATATGCTCTAATAGTGCTGCCAGATAGCTGTAGGTGCAAGTTTAGAGAAATTGTAATGTCTTCATAACTAATTACTCCCCAAAAGGATTATATCATTAGATTTTATTGGAGAATGGAAAAAGAAATGAGGGGGTTGTACCATTTTCCAGTTCAAGACCTCTTGGATTTGGAGGTGCTGATTTTCAAACCAGTCACTTCACTCTTAAATGCAAACTGCTCCAGAATAATCTGAATACTATGATCTGATGAAACCAACAGAATTGGAGACATCTTGGCTGTGCCTAAACATTCTGTCCATAAAGGTTATGATGTGACCAAATAGTAAATTTACAGATGCAAATGTGGTTTCTAAGAGAATTCACTCCCCTCTGCATGCTGAATGATTGAAGTGGGGCCAGTCGAAGGACAGTCTAAGCTATTTTCTGATAAATTTAGCTGACAGTCTTGTGTTTTGATCAGCTGGTTAGCCACTTATTGAATAAAAACAAATCAAATCCCTATATTCCAAAACACATGTACTAGTTTGCATCATGAGCAACACATATTTTATTGCATTACATTATAATATTTGACAGGCATGACTTTGCATATACAAAAAACCCCACAAAAAATTTATTTTTTATATTGTTGCTATTTATTTTAAGTTTTGTAAATTTGAGCAGTCACATAATCTACTTTTTCATGACAATAGTTTGAGGCTAATCTCATGCACTTGTTAGAATAATTTAATGGTTTTCTTTTCTAAAAGGTGCAACTGGAGCATCTCAAAATATATTTTTATAGATATTCTAATAAAGAAAGATACTTTCAAAGAAGCTGTGAATAGCCTGTTTTCCTCACAATGCTAAGGGCATCTGTAGTCTTCTAAAACATTATCATGACTTCACAGGTGAGAGATACATCATGCAAACACACTAAAATACTCAATTAAAATTAAAATGTTGATATATTTCCCCAAACCTGGCAACCAGTGCTTTAGGGATTTGCTTACGGGGGGAAACAAAATCAATATTTTCTTTTCTGATTCAGCTTTTACTTTACTCTGCTGGAGATTAGATTTTTACTGAAACTACAAAGTGTTTCTCCAAACTGTACACATACAGTCCACATTTGGGATTTTCTAAGAGATCTTCAAAGTAACCCCAGTGATCAGTAGATCATTTGAAGTTTTAACATTTTACAAATGCTAAAAAGAAGAAGAAAAAAAACAGTTGTAGCTGTAGTCAATATAACAAGCTGTTCCATTGTTTTCTAAAACCGCTATGGCTTTAAAGAACTGTTCTTTTCCCTCTAAATGACCCTTTTCTCTCCAACATCAGATATTCTCCCCTCGCCACCCGACTCTCTATTTCTGCCCACTGATGCACCATCAATAATCCAGCCTCTTTAACAAGGCTAAGGCTTTTAGAGTGAATCTCGCCCATGTAGATCCCTGCTGGTTGCTGTGTGGTCTCCTCCTAATGAAAAAATCCTACATTTTGCTCTACAAGGCTGCCTGAACCTCAAACCCTGGAATGTTAATAATAGGTGTAAGCTTTAAAAAGTTTTGCTAAGATGTGGAGAATATATTTATTACAAGATGTTCTTGTTTATATTTAGGTGCAATGGGGAGTATTCCTAATGCATGAATAACTCTGACATGCTTAATCTACCAAGACATAATTTTAGGTTTTGATGTAGAGAAAAATTAAAAAAACAACCTTCAATTTCAAGTAGAGTTTTAATAACCTAGGTGCTGTGGTATGATTACAGCTTAAGTATGATTCAGTTTAACAAATTCAAAACATTCTAAATTTAATGAGACATGCATCCTGATCATTTAAAACAAACAAACAAAAAAATTGTGCAAGTGATTGGATACGTTTTAGAATTAATGTGTTCTGAGGCTCTTTTTTATTGTTATACTGGTTGAGGACAATTATTTGTAATACATGTTGCTCTATGATTGTGTTCACACACAAATTAATTCGGGCTTAAAATAATTTCATCATGAGCGTTTTAAAAACATTGAATCAATTTGGAAATTGGAAAAGAACTTGCCCAACACCAATCGAATATCAGCATCTAATTTGTTTGCCAGTGTATGAAAGAGCATGTATGTTAAGGCGAACATATCTGTTCATCCAACACCTATAGAACTATTTCAGCAGAGTGCCATGCAGCTATGACACATTGATGAGGAAACATAAAGGGACAAGAAAAATGTGATTTCTAAGTAAACCTAATTATCAATACGCATCCACACGTGCCAGAGTTAAAACACACAGGAACATCTGAGCGACACAGGAAAGCTAGGTGCCTAATTTAGCAAACTGCGCAATGTAAAATAGGCTAATTAAGTGAAAGATGATAACTAATAAGATATATTCTTTCACACAGTAGTCATAAATGAGACACAGGCACACACCTTATAAATCAAGTAAATTCAAATAGCTTAGAAAACTATTTAATGATAAAAAAGGAATGGCAGAATCACACACACCTGCACAATCACACACAATAATAATGGAGATTTATCTCTCCAATGTTGCCACATGCATGCTCAGGTTCAGTGGCACAACTACACATTATTCAGGTGGATGAGGAAAACATAAATCGGCCCGTCTCTCGCCTGGAACGTTATCTGGAGATCGGCACCAGCAACCCTCCTGACCCCACTAAGAGACAAGGGTGTAAAGAAAATGGATGGACGGATGGATGCAAAATTTCCTGAGAAAAATATGTTTTCAGTCTGGAGTGTCTGATAAACACCAAAACTCAAACATCCACATAGTATAAATATCATGGTGCAGTGAAGACGGTTAGCAATAATTTAGAAAAATTAAAGAAAAATGTTGACATAAGAGAAACTGGACATTTGTCTAGAATTAATGAAAATAGAGAATTAAAACAGATTTTGGAATCTATCAAGATTTTGACAGCAGATTACAGTAAAGGGACTGTAGGGAGTTCTGTCAAATGCTGATTCTGCTATAAAACATGATGAAACTCTGGTATTTTCTATATGTCTGGTCTAATAGGCAGGATTGCACAAACTGTTTTTTTTTTTTTTTTACTTTCAAAGGAAATAGCAACATCCAGCTAAACATTTTTAAATCTTCTGAACTCTGCTGTGACAGAACCAGAAATGAAATTCTGGGCCGCAATTCCAAAAAGGCTGTTTAACAGAAACAACACTGGACAAACACCATACTCACAATGAAACATGGTGGTAGCATGAGCTGGGCTCAGTTTTCCTCAAATTCTTCAAATTGAAGAAGTTAGGGGGGGGGGGGGGGGGGGTTTAAGGTGAATAAAATTATAAACAGACTTGAATATCAGTCAGTTTTGATCCAAACCCTTAGGATATTTGGGTATTTTCTAGAAAGCTGAAGGATATTTTCATTTTCCAGTTTCACTATGAGTCCAAGAATACGTTGAAATCAACAAATAACTTCACCAGAGGAAAGATAAAGTTTGAATTTGAATTAGTTCTGGAACTAAATTTGAGGAAAAACTATCTGGGTTACAAGAGGAGCACTGTGGACAACAGATATCTGTGCAATCGGATGTGGACAATTTTTACAAGGTAGAGTTAAAAGTCAAGAAGCCATCTTGACTCCCACTAAAGACAGCTGAATGCTTAAGTTAAAACAAACATTTTACATTCTTGTTTGTACTAGTTAATAAATATGAAATATTAAGAAGAGAATATTTGTATATGGTTAACATTCTCTCTTGAGACATGTGCACAGAGTAGTCTGTAATGAATAATATTTTGTCTATAATGTTTTCTTTCTCCACAAACACATGTTTAATAAACAAACTGAAAGGATTAAAAGCACATTTACTCCATGTTTCTCATCTAAAATTCAAAGTCCTATGAATATGCTAATGCAGCAATGCCTCTCGGCGCAGTGGCACGCCACATCACACCCACTACTGCAGTGGCGGTGGTCTGATTACACTTCAGCCTGAGCGTAGCCGCTCAAATCACACATTTCATTTCATAAATACTAAATTTAACTGCTGCTTGCATGTGTGTGTATTGCATGTGGTCTGCAGCCTTTTAAGCCGTAAGTTCAGCAAGGGTGAGAGGATCAAAACACCACAATTTCATTCAAGATTTGTTTCCTCATGTGCCAATGTGACATTTTCAAAACATTAGTTTTACAGTTTTACGAATATCTGTGGAATGGGGTCTTTTTTGTCTTACAAATAATATATTGAATGCCATAAAACGTAGATGAATGCATCACGGACTGCTGATCAAGGAAGATTCAACTTTATTTTACTCTTCAGCAGAAACCATGTTGTTTTTGTTTAGCTTTCTTACTCTGCAGGCCTTTTTCACTCGATCTATACCTCTTTCAGCTATGTGTATATGCAGTAAATGAACAGACAGCCTCGAAGTGACACAGTCACACAGTGGGAAATATATATTTCGAAGAAATATTACTCTACAGTAACATCATCATCAGACTGACTGAGATGCATGTGGCAATGTGGTCACTTTCAGTTGTCTTCAGTGACATGCTGGGTCTTTGTTTTGATAAAGTGTTCCTAAACCCTGTGAGAATAAAAAAAACAAAAAAAAAACAGACATGGTTATAAATTTTAAAACCGAGGACACTCTCTCACCTTACAATTCTGCATTGCATCAGAGTAACTGTAGTATATGAATTATAATATCAATTGCAAAAATGCTCCTTGTTACACTATCATTGCATCAGCAATCCATGTGCAGCTTGTCATTTCCCTTAATTGCTGCACATCATGTATCTAGATGATTATACAGCTCAGATATCAGAATCTGCCATTAAAGGAGGCTGTGAAAAGCCTGTGCTGGAAAGATGATCCAACCAATTAAAGGCTGCACTGATATCACGACTCATGTTACTTGCATAACTTGATTTGTCTTCAGGTACAAAGATTAGCATTTCCAGTAATAACCCATCTATTGGCACTCCCTGCTTTCTTTAATGTTGCATTATAATGCAACATTTCAGTCCACTTATCTTTCATCGTCAATAAACACAGACACAAGGCTTCCTTAAACTCTGATTTGCTTTAGCGAGGAAAAGTAAAAGCAAAGTGAAAAAGCTATTGGGGAGCTGAGGTGGCTTAGGAAGAATGTGAACAGCTGGGAATCTAGTTTGTTGGTTTTGCATTAGGGCTGCACAATACAGTATTAGGAAAACATGGAATATGGAATATTGGTACATATTGTTATATTGTCTTCAGTCTTTCCATTCTATCATAATGCTCAAAATACTTCTTGTGGGATGTAGCATCTATGTTTCCAATCAGGTGTGGGTATCTAAAGCAGAAAGATTGATTGAAATCAATTGATTTAGAGAACTCAAGTTGACTCAAAAGTATCAATTTTAATCATCTTGCTTGCACTCCAAGGATTTTTGTACAATATTAATATTATGTACACTGCCATCCATATAGCAATGGCTTTTAATATGCTCTGCAGCCTCATTTTGGACCGAATTCTTGCAGAAAGTTGGTCAAAACTCTGCTGGCCACTCAAACAGCCTCAGTATAACAGGAGAAAATGCTGCCCTACTTTGAATCAATAGAATCTGAGCTCCACTCCTTTAGCTGCAGCACAAATGGTAGCTTTGAGATGCAGTGTTTGTATGTGACATTTTTCCTTTTGTCTTTTTCTTTTCAAAGCATTAAGGCTAAACGATTTCAAAAATCAGCAACACATTATGCAGAAATTCAACCTGACATGTGATTGTGCCAACAATGATGCCAAAACTCCCATCAAACATTTGCAATGACTCACAATATATAATGCAAACATATTTATCGAAAGTTGAATGACAAGAATGATAGGAAAAATAGCATCAGCAAGACGCATAACCACAACCTTGAGAGGACTGTTAAGTAAAAAGTGGTTTTACAATTACACACAATTACAGATACAAATTTAATACTCTTCATGCAGGCCACTGCTGAACCAGAGATGTCCTAATTTTCCCTGGGTACGGTTTCTCAATGGTCCACCGCTCATTATACGATGGAAGTAGAGTTTGCAAATCAAGAGTAGAGAGGTACAGAATCTAGGTCTGCTTGAGGTTCACTTTAAGTTGTGCATAGAAATGAATCAACATTCCTAAAGTCAGATATTTATGCTTAAGATATCCTTATTGATCTCATAATGTACTGTACACTAATATTTTTGTTATCTGTAAGCCATAATCATAAAATTTACAAGAAATAAAAGCTTGAAATATTTCACTCTGTGTAATGAATATGGATAATATCCTAGTTTTACATTTTGATTTTTTTTATTTGTTCCTATAGTTCTGAATTTTTAATGTGAATAATTTATGTGTGAATCAAGCTTGAAACTAGTTCTTGTTAAGGGTAAACCAGCACAACATAGTTACAGTCTGTAAAATAAAAGAGCTATGACATCAATGCTTTATCATTTTTCTATTTAGACTCTGTTAGTCTGTGTAGAAGATTTGACTAATCCTATTTGGCAAAATATAAACTCCTTATTGTACCATTACATATCCAAAATGCTGACTTGGTTTGAAATGGCAGATATTTTTAAAAAGCAATGCAATCACAGTTTCAAGCAAGTCCAAACCCAAACATTTCTAAAAAATAACACAATTCTAGAACCTGAACTATCGGTAGAGTTACTCTTTTGTTCATCAGTCTTGGAGGAAATGTTTCCGCTCTCATAGAAACATCTATTCCATTCATAAAACGAAATGTCAACACTCCCCTGCGTCTCTTTCATCATGCAGTCAACTGTGGCAGAACACACTGGTAAACAGGACATAACCTTCATCCATCACTATGCTGCAAGAGCCTTCACAGACTAAATTGGCATTTCAGCACAGCCAGCCAGATAGGGAGGGATGATGCAGACAGCACCACTGTGGTAATGTGCAAGAGCTGACCTTACGGTGCATCTATAGAGACTCCCTAAATACCGTCTCGCAACGAACTTCTCGCAGTCAGAAAACCAAATGAATCACAAATTCTGTGAAAAAACAAAAAACTGAATCACAAGCAAAAATGTAATCATCACAGGAGGTGAAAGTTTATTTCATAATAATATTTTTAAGAAGAAAACCATGCTAAGAGGTCTGAAATTAAACCGTTAATTGTTCCCAGCACACACAGGTTGATTATGCACCATGCTGAAGATGTACTGTAGACAACAACAAGAAGAGTGAGGAGGAGGAGGAAAGACAAATTACACTCTTTTGCTTAAAATGTGCCTGGGGATGGAGTGAGATAAAATGATAGAAGTGAGCTGCACACAACACAGAAACGGCACAGACTGTCTTTGTCTCCCTTCCGCTCTGTGTATTAGCAAGTAATGAGCTCCTAATTGTGCAGCCAGGCCGTAGAGTCACTGCAGGGGTTGAAAAGCAGTGGGAATTAACTGTATCTGCCAAATGCGCGAGGGCAAAGAGATTGATAGAGGAACTGAAAGAGAGAGCGAAAGGTGAGAGAGAAACGAAATAAAGGGACGTGAGATATAGAGCCTCCTTATTAAGAGAAGAGGGTAAAGGGGAAATGATGAGGGCATTACAATGAAAATATGTATCTCAACAGAATGCAGATGAGGGCAAACAAGTACCAGTGGCCATTTCATGTGCTCCGTATCTTCCCTTGTTAAAACCATCTCATCTTGTCGTGTCTTTTAAAGACATCATCTTTCCAGTGGTAATGAGCTAAAATGTTAAAAAGTTAAATGGAGGGCAGAGGATTACAACGTATTGAATGTATGACTAGTTCTGACAGCGGGAAATGATTCTGTGACTAAAGTTCATTCCAATAGGATTTTTGCAGATGCTTCCTGTAAAAGGTCAACTTAGACGAAGAGCCATGACAGTAAAAGGCATGAGTTATGGTGAAAGAAGGTCAGGAAATCTAGAGAGAAATATGTCTCCGGTAACTTAAAAAGAGCAACTCGAGTTTGTTAATTAACATTTTCTGATGTCCATTAATCAATATGACTGTGCTTATAATAAGGGTTTAGTTAATTTTTAATTTGTCTTTTGTGGGATTGATATCTTAATTAGACTCAAAGTCGTCTCAAAGTGGATACATACAAACACATTAAAACAGAGCAGATTTCTGCTACCTTAAAGAAAAAGGTTATTCTCAAAACATTCTAATAGGATATGTTATAAATGCTTTCTCAATCCTGCCATATGTTTGTCCAGATCTATTATCTTCAAACTGTGGTACACATTCCTATGACAGCCCTAGATATGCCTTCTGCAGAAATGTTAGTATGATCTATTTGCTAAGTAAATAAGAAGTATTTCATTGCGATGTAGAGCTACTAAGCACCAACAGCCAAAACAATGAGTTGTTTACATTCATTTTATGCTCCATCAGAAACGGTTTTGTAAAATGTCATTGCTAAGGCAACTTTTTCCATTTTCTGGTAGTTGGGAAATCTGGGGGATTTCTTAAGTCTTGTGATCCATGACTAGGCTAATTGTTTCCACAATTGAATGTTAAAAACAATAACTTTGCATTTTACACATTCAAACACCATAGCAACATGTTTTCTAAATGAGATTGCATAGTACTCTGTGTGTAAGTTATTTAAAATGAACAATCATCAACTTGTCAATTATTATTATTATTTTTAAATTCTGCTAGTATAACAAAGGTTATACTTTAGACCCAAGGCAGACCTTTTGGGGAAAATACCTTCTCACTCTAGGAATGAGAACTTCACAGAATCTTCCTGTACCTTTCCAAATGTTAGAAAAGCACATTACATAACTAAGCAGTGCACTTCAACAGAACATGCATTTGGAGCTAATAACAATACTTTGTGATTCATCAGCAAAGAAGTATAACTAAATGGTAAAATAACTATGCAAGACTTATTTTGTTGTGTTCACACCACTTTGCTGTTCCACATAGACAGCTCAAGTACACAAACATCATGGCGTACTTGTGACACTCTGTATCCCAACATCATCTGGTCAGTATAAATAATTTTAGACATTAGTGTAAATACCAGTTTGCTGCAGACTTGGGCATTTTAAATCTCAGTCAATATCTGTGTCTTATGTTCCAAACTGCTTTACAGTAGTCAAGATTAAATCCAAAATTAATTAAACATGCATAAATTCTTAATTTGAAATACATTAAGATACACTTGTGTTATTTTGATAAATCAGCCCTGGTGTGAGCACAATTTAGCTCTTGCTTATAGAGTGTGGATTTTTTTTGTTCTTTTTTATGTTTAGTTTTATTATACCATAGAATAAGAACACTGAGTTCTGCATCATGCTGCAGCATCACATTACATAAGTATAGAATGAGAAAGGTCATGTAGTTTTAAGACAATACATAGGCTTTTAACTGAGAACTGCACAATACATCATTATCAATCAGCTGAGTCTTAGCATTAATTATGTTGTTGCAAAAGGACTGTTTGGAATGCAACACTTGTCTTTTACTTCACAGATAACAGTTAGTTGTTGGATGGAGTGTCTTTTCCGTATATGCTAAAACCTGACACAGATTACCGTGTCCGAGACTCTAAAGGTCATAGTTAATGTTGGGAGCAATAATTTCACAATCTACTTTACTAATATCGTGAAGGCCTTCTTGCATTTACTAAAGTCAAAGGGTCACAGGTGTTCTAGGGCACGTTAATTAATTGCTATCAGACTAAATATTTGGTAAAATACAAATATTTTGTCTATTTTGTTGGCTGTTTTTTCAAAAACACAACTGTTTACTGTAAGCTAACATTCAGTTTCTCTTGCTAGTATGTTGTCACACATGATTCCATTTACATTATAGTATCACATAAATTGATAAATTAGTTCAGCCAAAGAAATCAAAGCTTGGCAAATGTAAATATACAATGTAATGTTCTAAATGTTTCTCATGATTATTACAATCTAGACTGTTTTTCTTTCTTCCAAGCACTTCACTCTCTCTCTAACAATCGGAAGTTTAACTCGGATGTGGAAAGACCCGGACCTCTATGTTGTCATGGTAATGAGTAAAATGGGTTTTCACAACAGTTCCAAAAAGCTTCTAAAGACTCGCATGACGGGCAACCATTTACTTCTCTCTCTTCAACATGCCAGACCTCCTACTGCTGCAATTACATGCAGACTCACGTCTAGAGCAGCAGTGCTTTGAAATCAAAGTACCAAAACGACTAACATTCTTCCACTTCAGCCACTGTGTCTCACAGCCTTTGCTCAACATTGACTTTCGCAACTTAGCGGCCAGATGGCTGAACAGGGGTCAACCCACACTAGTAATGAGCACCTGTCAGTTCCCTGCAGCAACCTGAGTAGCTTCTGTGGTTACATATTTTGAATTTTGCCATTTCCATCAACCTTTTCTAATGCAATACTTCAAAATGGGCGTGAAAGAATGTTGATGGAAATCACATTATTAAAATAAAATGAAGTCATGCAGGTATGTTTTTTTGTGACTGGAGGAATTTGCATGGCCTTGTTCATTGCAGCTAACCACAAAATACTTTGATTTTCCAGTCGCCATTGTGTGATACATACAGCGATAAAAGCAGCTGACAAACATGTTCATCTTTGAATAGTTGAGTGGAGCTCCGCCTGGGCTCTCAGGTTAGAGGTAGTGCCCAACGATTGTGACTTAATGATGGGAAAGCTTTTGAAACTGCTCCTCCTACACCAACACATCATTTACTTTTTGATTTTTTTTTAGCACTTGAACCTTTTCTGGAAGCAGCAAAGACCCAAATGGAAGTACAGAGATATGCATAAAGAGAATTTTGCATAATATGCCTGTTTTAACTGAAACAAAGGTGAGCACATTAAGTGCTACTGTTCTGAGTGCTTTGTAAATGAAGAAAGCATTAACCTCACTTTTAACTTGACAGGCAAAATCCATCTTTGTAATTCATTGTTCTGTCTATAATCAGTGCATAAAATTAATTAAACCTACAAATTAATTCATTTAAAAAAGAGAGATAAACTAAGCAAAAGCTTTACTCTGCACTTTTTTAATCAATGTATTCATATAATAAACCTTTACTGCCTTTTACTGCCAGTGTGAGAATGATTGGTATGAAGTGATGACCAAGTTGTGGTGCAAACAGCACCACCATTCATTTGTTGTTATGTGAAGAAATTCAGAAAGGAATCTGTGACTGCAAAGGTCAGGCAGGGAAGAATCCATCACAATCTACCATGTGGGTTTTTTCAGGATAGATGAGCTCCTGACTTATGGCTGCCACAGTGTGGATGAGAATCACATGAAGGTTAATCATGACCTTCACCAGCTTTATTGGTTTCTCTGTAAGATTTCTTTTAAACTTTCTAGTTTCACATACAGTGCAAACCGATTGAAGTAATTGAGAAAATTGAAGCACTTATAGTATGTTTTTGGAGGAGCTTTAAAAGAGTTTAAAAGACTCCACATTTGATATTTGGAAAATTCTTAAAACTCTGCAGGACTCAAAACATCTGGAGTTATTTAACAGCTATCATTATTTAACAGCGATCATGCATGCTGCTCGGTCATTTAGCCTCTTCCTAATTAACCAACATTGCCCTTATTAAATCCATTTACACAGTCATGGTAATGATAACAGCTTACAAATAAATGTTCAGGAATATTTATTAGGATTTTATTGTCCTGTAACATGCAGTCTCCAAAATGGAGGTGGCTTTGGTTTTTGAAGTTGGTGTTTTATTAGGGCATTTATAGGCCTAAATTATACAAATGGAGGCAGAAACTACTGAGAACTTTTAAAGTCGGGTATTATACAAAATCATATATATATATTTTTTTTCGCTTTATATCATATTATAGTGCCATTACCTCGTCAAAAACATATGTGTGGAGTTTTGCTTTGACTCATTCATACATTGTTTGAGGAATCCTTAAATCTCCTTTGGCAACATGCTACCTATGTACCCAAACCCCCGCCTTGCAGTCCTCAACTGAGCTGCTAACCAACTCAGTTGAGAACTGCAGCCCAGACTTCCCCCACACAGCTCCACCAGACTAGTGGCAGCAGTTAAATTACATCAAAACAATAAAAACACACTGCTAGGACATTGGGTGGTGTGCTTTAAAATTTGTGTACTGAACTGTCTACATCAGATAAAGGAAATCAAAAGGTAAGATCCAGCAAAAATCTGACAACACATGAGAGATGCATCATCCTTCATTTAGTTATTACAAGTGTTCAGATAAGATCTACGTCCAGCTGCGCATGCTTTGATGTTTTAGGGCTACTTTAACGGGTTATTACGTTGTAATAACCCGTTTCATATCAGGCTTCTACTGAAAGTGACAGCAGATCCACTCAAAACATATCCCCAGTGCTTAGTTTCATCATCTGAGAAGCACTTTTAGTCAAATTTCAAAGGAAATTCATTTTCTTTAAAAACATATAATTTTTGCAAAATAGCAATATAACATAACTTTTAGATATTTTCATAAATACAAAATACATATTTATAAAAACACCAACCTGTTTAATACTACACAATAACAGAATTAGCAAACAGAAATGTGGTTAAACTCTTTCATGTTTTTAAGCTCTCTTTGTAATGAGCTACGAATATACAAAATTGTCTTCACTTGTAAAACATTGAATTTAGAAAAAATAAAACAAAATGTTAACATTCACTAAAACAATTTCATTAGGCCTAAAATATGCTTGCATATTATATTGTATGTATACAGCTAGTCTCAACTTGAATCCAATAGATGACCCATGGAGTGAGCGAGACATTAGTAAGATGGTAAGGAGGAATCTAAACCATAATTTCAGAGTGCTTTCAAAGAGTTTGACCTCTGTAGATTTGTCTATTATGTTTTGGGAGAAGTCTGTCATCAAAAGAAAATAAACCTGTTTTGAATGAAAACAATTGTAAATCTTAATCTCTCAGGGGAATGAATCATTTTGATCTGAAGTGTAAATTCAGAACTTGGTTGGCAGTTTTCTATAAAATGAATCAGCCTGAGGTATGAATCATTGCATACATTCTTACAGATTAGCTGTTAATGGCGCAAGCTAAGCCTGACCTTCTGTTCAATTTCCCATTCACAATAAATTTGCCTTCCAACCTTATTTTCTGCTCCGTTTGATTCTAAAAATCAGAGCATGATATTTATTGGTTACTTTTCATTCACAAAAAGCAGGATCTCCCTCGTGTTTGGTATTCAACAAAGAATCGAAAACAATTTGTTTTGTGGCCTAGTCCTGGGGGTGGTTGCCAAGTCATGCTTAACAGTGAAGCAGCATTAAGACAATTAACAGAGGTTTGCATTTGATTTTGACTGGCTGAGCTGCTTCTGCAAACAGCACGAAGAATCAGGAGATCATTTCCTGTGAAGAGGAGCACTTCGCCTCCCATGGTACAGGTCCAAGAGATGATACACACTTATACAAATATCACATATCCATCCCGCATACCTTATGCATGCACAAACAAACTATACATACCCTGTGAGTTCAAAAGAATCATGGCTGTCAGAAAAGAAAGACAAGTGTGGGGAATCAAATAGAATGCAGTCAAAAGGAGCTCATGGCTCAGGAAGTTAAGGTTTGTTTGTGTGGCTGCAGAGGTGGAGCAACACCTTTTCCATGCATTAGCTTCCAGTTCTCTTTCCCGCTTTTTCTAACAGAGCAATAATCTCTTACCATATTGACCCTTTTATCCTCCATTTAACACAGAGAAGCTGCAGATTGAGCTCCATTTCATGGACTGGTTTTCAGGTAAGTAGGTTTGGAGAGTAATATTAATTGTGACAAATTGGCAATTATTAAGTCAGAAGAACTGAGATTGATCTTATTTGTCCATCTATGAACTCTACAGGGAAAAAAAGGAGGTTGAGGTCTATAATAGCTTTTATGCCCACAGATTGAAATTTCACCTGAAAGGCTGCTAAATTAAACGTGTGTCTGTGTGAATGAGCACACAGAGATAGATGAAAGTAATTCAATTGGCACTGTCAACTTAATGTCAATCAGGTGCAGAAGCAGGTGCAGATCCTATGTCTCTTGTGCTTTTTGCAAACAGACAGGATCTCACAGCAAGCAAGATTTAGCTGCCGTCTCTGCTCACTCAATCACGCCTGACCAGGCATGCATACTCCCAGCGGTACAGCTGGTGTAAAGTGTCTGCATGCTGAACGTTTTTTGTGATGGGAATGATTTCACAACTTTCTTTTTGTTTTGTATGTGACCCGTGAAAAACAAAAATCCTTTGAAAGAGGCAACAAAGATAAAAAAATTAATTAAAATGGCTGCCTTGGAGAGTGAATTGTCTTCAGCACTAAAACCTTTTGTATAGAAGTCTCATAAGCTTCTTGACCTGCCTAGTTTTGTGATTATTTGGAATAATGTTCCAAAGTGTATTGCATAACTGTGGGTCTTACAAATGTTTGTCTGGTTTGTGTAGCTAATTCGCTTCTTAGCCACCACTAACCACAGCTTGCACAAGGGCTCACTGATAGCCTTCAGTTTTTTTTCTCTTTATGCCTCATAGATTTAATACATTCAAAGAAAAGACAGTTAAAAAAACCTTGGACTTTTGCAAACTTGTCATGTTCCATGAGTGTTTGAACTTCAGGCACCATCTTGATGTCTTTACCCATCAAGATGGTGCCTGAAGTTCTACGCTTCGTTTCCACTGAGCGGTACGACAGGGGTCGATGTGGCCATACCCCTCTGTGGAAACGAGGAATATGTCATCAGGTAAGCCGCTGCAACTGAGGGGAAGAGCTAATGCCTGTGTCTGTCACGCTCCTGTCAGAAATCTGGAAGATAAGGATGGTTCACACAAATTTTGGTGCGAAGGAGATCTTGAAAAGAAGTATTCACTTATTATCAGTTATATTGAAAAAAATTATTTGATATTTTCACTGTAGTAGTGACTCCTACTTCATATGATTGGCATTTAATTCTAATCACATCCACAACACCAATAATGTATATCTATAAAACAGTGTGCATTTCTATGCAACAACATTACTTTATTTTTCATGTATTTTTCATTTCCTCCGTAATTTATTTTGAGCCTGTTATTTTAATTGAATTGTGTACAGGTTGCATTTCACATTAAAGCTGAAAAAAGTCTAAATGAATAATCTTGGACTTTTTTTTTGTTTGTTTTTTCCCAATCACAAAACATAGTTACCTATATGGGGTATTGAATTTTTATACCAAATGTAATTTATTGACAGATAAATCTATATTTTACTACAAATGTGAGAACCAAATTCATATGAACGTGGCTGTGAGATAATGATTCCACACCACAATCTCATTTAAACCCTGAAAAGAAATCCTACGATTAATATCCATGAGACACACGGATATGCTATGTTCTTGTGGGAAAGGGAATTTCAGTGCAGTCTGTAAATTTCACACTCTGCAGCTCCTCAATTATGATTGTGAGGCTCCCTTCACCAAAGGGCTTGTTTCATGTGCCAGTAGTGCTTGATTGTTAGTCTTTGAGTTAGAATCTGTCCCAGACCTATGAACAATCAGAATTAGTGGTTGTGCATTAAAGCAGAAAAAGAGTGCTGCAGTAATGATACGGATTATTCTAATCCTTCCGATGAATGCATCCGCACAGGTAGCGTTCACTGATAGGCTGGTTTTAGAAACTTGCATCTCATTATGCTAACCTAAGCGAAAGAATGAAATTGGACCAATCAATATGGTGATTAGTGACTTAGGTATATCAGGAGGACAAAACAACCATGCATGAGGCTAAAGGTTTATTCACACAAAGATTAGTTCTGCATAATTACCTCCACAGGGATTGTAGTTGCTGTGTGTAATCTTCCAATATATGGACATAATAAACACTGAAAAAGTATACTAAGGCAGAAAAGCAAGCCTGATATTAATGCAGTATGTTGACTTTTTCTGATACTTCATTTTGAGGCTTGAGAGGAAAATCTACTGACTGACAAAGTCACTAGTTTTAGATTGTATAGGGACATTTTTTAGGTTACGGTATTAAGGCTTTATAAATACATTGTAAGTTCATAATTAGAGATGCACCAATTAATCAGCCAAGGATCTGACATTATTTCCTTAATCGGCTATGATACATGTACTACTTAAAAATGGACAACTCTGAGTGTTTTTCATCTAAATTCACATAAACTCATCTATTTAAACAGTACCATGTCAAAATAGCTCCAGTCATTTCCAACTGGTTTACTGTTCTCTGCCTTGATTGGTCTTCATAACCACCAGATCTCAGTCCAACAGAGTTTCTTTGGGATGTGGTGAAATACAAGATCTGCATCATAGATGCGGAAATGACAAAGTTATAACAATTGTGTGATGGACATGTGGCAGTACGGACCAAGATCCCTGAAGAATATTTCAAATGTCTTGATCAGTCTATGCCATGAAGAAATGAGTCAACCTTGAAGGCAAACTGAGATCCAATCCAGCAGTAGTTAGTCAGCGTAATCTTTCAATACTTCAATTTTCTACTGGATTCAAAATTACTACATGTATCAGAAAAACTGTAACACATTTTTTCTAGTTTATATGTCATAGTTCATGGGAGGAAAAAGTGAGATTGGAAAAAATCTACTGAGAAATCATAGTTCAGTAGGAGCTTGCATCTTTAATAAAAGCAATCTCAGAATCATAAGGGGGAAAGGTTAAAGTCAAGGGAAAAAATTCAGAGATGTATACTACACATAGTTTCCCTCTAGTCTACAAACAAACAAAGGATCAGTAGCCCTGATGTTATCTCTAATCCTCTATGGGTTTTTGTTGACCTTTAAGGTAGTGTTTGTTTGGTTTGACAGAGGAATGCTGAAATTTCTGACTAAAATAGCCTGCCAGTGTCCACACTAGCTGACATGCTGGCTGTGAGACACAGGACAGCAAATGACTGCTAATCACGAGGGACAGAAGGGGAGCCAGCTGTCACCATTCCAGCCTCCATTCCCTTTCTGACAGCAGGCAAAGCAACACAGGGGAGTCATACAGCAGATCACTTTCGTCCCTTATGGGTCACCTTAGATGAATATATAACGTTAGGAAGGTCATCCAGCAGAGTGAAGCTGACTTAATGTTCAGACCTTGGTGAAAGAGTTGCCAGCTGACAAGCCTTCTTTTTTTGATCAAATAAATAAGAAAAAAATAACAACATCAAGGTTAATGTATTTGCGGTTTCAAACAAAAGTGCAATATGGCAGTGAAATACGGCAACTGTACTTCTGTTGAAGATTCTGCTTCTGATTTGTCCTCTAGTTTTTTTTATATCACTTTAGGGAGAAAGGTTGTTCTTTTAATGGATTAAACTCTGAGACATCCACTATACCCAGCTAGATATTTGTTTTATTTTCTTGTTCAAATTAATATATATAGCTGAGAAAAGAAGAACTGGATGCATGGCATAATATAATAATTATATATATTAAATAGTTGTCATTGTCTTGCCTTCTCCAGTTCACAATTTTTTTCTTCACAGAGATTAGCAGAATATGTTTTGTGATGCTAGGAGGCTTGTAGTATCCATTCTTTTTTGCATGAAAGGGATAAAGTTGCAAGAAAGGGATAAAGTTCTAATTGCGTGCCTCAAAAATTATAATGAATTTAAACTTAGTATGCATCAGGTGGTCTCACTATAGAGCTACACACACGTTTTACAAGAAAAGAAATTTGCGTGAGGAGTGTGACAGGGCACACAGCGCAAGAATGAGCAGACGCATAGCTGACTGGACACAGCACTTTGCCAGTAAACTGTGAGGAATGTCACAAAGTTATGTGTGCACAAAAAGTACACTTTGGTTCACATCTTCAAATGCAACATTTGGAAGTCTGCTGCACCCATCTGTGTATTGCAGCTATAGTAATTAAGAAAATAAGGAAAAAAATTATTGATGGACACTGAAATTCCCCTAAATAACACTGTGCAACAAGAAGGGGTTTTTCGAGACCTCGTGGCACAATATCACAAGTAGACCTTGTGATATTAAAATGTTTTACTACATCTCACCCACATGATGTTTGTCTCAAGCAGCATTACCTAACTGATTTGTTAGTATACATTTTGGTAAAATTATGGATACAAAGGTAAGTGCATCAAGCTTTATACTCTTGCATCTATACTTCAGACTCTTAATTTGAAGAAAGAACGAAAGAAAGTAGTAGTTAGGTTGTCTTATTCTATTGTTGCAGCTGACAAATAAAACCTGCTCACCGGACTCATTGGCAACAGCCTTGAAGGAGCTGCTGCCATTTCCATGAATGTAATAACAAAGTGGTGATGAAGTTGGTGTAAAATATATAGATTACAATTGTAAAGGAAATGTATTTTCATTATTTTTAAACAAATATGGAATGCATTCAATCGTCCTGCATTAAAATAGTGAAACTAATTAAATTGGAACTAGATGATTTCATAACTGACGGATATTTTTTTTTCAAAATTTTGTTAAGCATAAGATCTGTCTTACTTTGAGACGGCATGTATGAAAAGTACAATTTAAAGGTCAACCCCTAAAGTGAATTATTCTGATAACTCATTCCTTAAAACAAATTGAGTGATTTTTTAATCTTTTGCTAACTTGTGAAAGCAAAAAAGAGGCCATCTAGTTTGATGAATTATGTTGTCCAAATATCATTGTCTTATTCACAACATCCTGATACTGTGACAGACTGGCGACCTGTCCAGGGTGACCCCGCCTCTCGCCCGGAACATTAGCTGGAGATCGGCACCAGCAACCCTCCCAACCCCATTAAGGGACAAGGGTGTAAAGAAAATGGATTGATGGACAACATCCTGATACTTTGTATCACTGCTTCTCATGGATTAGCTGTCTTACCATACCGCTACCTGACAACTCTGATAAATAAATAAGGCCTAACCCTGTGATAGCTTGTACATTAAAAACATATTCCTTGCAGTCAAGTTAATACACTCCTGGATTGTTATAATTTTTTATTGATAACAAAAAGAATCAACAATTGTGCATGCAAGTATGTAATTGATATTGCACATTCTTTGCCTAACAAAATTTTTAGGAGAAATGTGATTCAGACAAATCAGTGGAAGTGTGATGAAGGCTCACAATCCACTGATTGTGAGCCAATTCATAATCAGTGAATTAGCTCACAATTCACTGATTGTGAATCAGTGAATTCACAATCGGTGAATCAGTGGTACAAAAAACAGTACCAGTCAATTCATCTGGTACTGTCAGAAACATTGACAGTACACCAGTTGCATTGACAACTGGTACTGTCAATGCAACAGAACTTTGAGGCAACAGAACCTATCTGTTGCCTCAAAGTATATTAAAAAAGATCAGTTCAAAACCAATCAATAATGAGCTATACTCAAAACCTTTCCCCACTTCATTTCACCCTCTTGTTTCTGCTGTCTACTTCGATCCATTTACACTGGAGTTCATAAAATATTTCACACCATGATTTATTGATCAGACAAGCACAGAGACTGGTCAGAACACATACGATATAATCTTATACAGCCAACACTATAAAGTCCAATAGCACACCACCACTGCATTGGTGAAACCCATTAAACAAATAGAGCGGTATTGTTAGACGTTGAAATGATGAGGTAAGAATCACGTTAATAGCCGTCAAAGCTGCTCTGTCACTGAGCTCTGAAACGTGACTCCAGTCATGAGGCTTTGTTTAACCACTATGGGAACCAGAACCACGCTCAATCTCAGGCCATCTCAGAGCCATTTAACTATAGCTGGAAACCCCCCCCCCAATAAAACCACGACGGACACTGTGAAAACATGCTTTCACCTCTCCTTTCTGCTCCAACGACATGCAAACATAAGCACAAACACACAACACTGATTGAGTAAGGTGGGGTTGCTTCAGCAAAGCCACTGTGCAGAAATACAAAGAACAATGAGCAGAGCGAGAATGTAATTATTTTATCCAGTCCACTGAATGACCCAAATACCCCGTGCCAGGGACAATATGAAAGTATTCAAATCACCTGGCTTATGTGTGCAAAGTTTCTAAAATGTAGGACACGTTCATACACGGTAATGACATAAACTAAACACACACTCCATATGCTGCGTAACTACAAAATTTAAAAGTCATTTTCAAGATGGAGAAATAAATACAGCCAAAATAATGTTTGCCATCTGTGCAAATGTCACAATGGTGTTTAACATCCTAATGAATGCCGCCTAGGATTTACAGTCGTCACTTTCTTTTCATTTATGATCTCAATGTTCAACTAGAACACACTGGGTGGCAAAAATGTATTCGACGCAGACATGGTGTTATTGGTGCATGACTATAATGAAACAACACCACAGCAAACAGCGCCACAAGATAATACTGTTGGCTGTTACCAGCTGTGCAGATTTCTAACTTCCAAATTGACCTGAATGACAGAGCAACACATGCAATCAAACACAATATGTGGCTTATGTAGTTACCTTACCATTGATTTACTACCACAAATACTGTTCAACATTACTAAAGCACGCAGCACTGAAGGACAATGCTACCATAATCCCATTAAGAAGAAAATTCAGATTTTAGTGAATCCTTATGGAAAATGCTGGTGTGCCAACTGAAAATACAATACCGGGTTTTGACACATGAAGCAATCAAGAGTGTATTTAACTCAACGGGTCATGAAGGAGACATTTTAAGGAAAAAATGTGTTTCAAATGATTGAAGTTTAACATAGGAATTGTAATGATCACCTTTTATTATTGTAAATTTTGATTTGAAAATTAAAAATGTATTATGCGGTCAGTGTGTTATTAACAGAACAAGGACACTGCTCCTTGCTCTGATGGTAAGGCAGTAACATCAATATGACCCTCATCAGAACCTATTAGCTTAACTGTCAGTTAAGGTTCATATGCAGCTCATTTGGCAAAGGACATGAGGACCCAGTGGGTCAGGATACACTAGCAAGAGAGGCTAAAACGCCCTCTGTCTTTTTGTTTATTTATGCCTAATCTGACATGTGCACTAGATGGGTGCATTAATATGGAGATACATCAATACTAAACTAAGTTAAATTATTAACATTTGTATTAAATGACTGGTTTCCAGTTCTGTCAAAATTTGATCTTAGGCATGAGCCGTTAAGCTTTTCATGCAGCAATCTCCATTTTCCAGACTATAAATAGCGTTTTCTCATCCTGATGCACATGAGTCACTAACAGAGTTTCCATTGACGATGCAATTTCTCAATAGAAATTTGCTTAATAAAAACACTCCAATTCAGAAAAAAAAACTGTAGTTTTTCGCAATTCTTTGGCTTTATCAGAATTGGCTTATTTAGCAAAACTGCAATAAAATCACTATTCTTGCATCACATGAGTCACATAACCAACAACCAGATGTTTCCAACGGCGCAAACCACAAAGAAGAAGATGCGTTGGAGGATTGCAGCGCAGCATGTTTATTAATGACTTTTTATGTGAACAAACGTGATTTTAATTGTGTTTGGCAAATGGAATTGAATGGTTCAAAACTGCAAGAATACATGTTGAGGTTAGTGAACAGTACAGTTATGTCTCCATGCCCTATTTGCCAAGGAGATGAATACAAATGACTTTGTTTGTAGCCTTTTTTTGGTGCAACGCTTCATCCAAAGTAACTCCCTCCCAACACCCTGGATTTACCCTGCATGCATCTCCCCTTCACTGCGCACTTCACCAGAAGAGCTGAGTCATTTCTAACCACCCTAATTTAGAGCCAAAGTTGAAAGATTCCACAAGTTTGCTGAAAAGCAACCAGAAATGTCACTGGAGAATATAATTAACGTTGACCAGGTGCTCCTCATGTCTGGCACTTTCTAAGTATGTATCTTACTCATTTATAGTGCAACTTCTACGTTTTGTTCCTCGTTTCCTTTTTTTAAGATCTGGAGATTTTTATTTATTTATTGAGGTTTCCTTTAAGTAGAACATATTGTAACATTATGCAAATGAGAGGTTCAGCCTGACATCCAATAACTGAGGTTCAACCAAGTGTTTCAAAAATGTAGCTCAAAGCTTTTTAGTAATGATTGAAAGGCATGGAAACAATTCAGCATCATGAGTGCCCAATTTTCTCCTTCAACAACCGCTCTCGCACTGCAATAAAGCGAGCGGTGGGCTTAATCCTTTCAAAAGGAAAAATATGTACACAAATTTGAATTGTTTCCTTGTGTTTTTTTAAACAACACAACAAAAATAATTTTGAATGGAACAACTGTGCTTTTTATTTTTCCACATTGACAAAAATTCCAAGATAAAATACACTTTTGAGGCTGCAGCCATGACCTAGTCTATCACCTGATCCACTGCTGTAAATTGTAAGGTGAAATCTACACTATACTTCTAAAGGTTCCTCTTTTTTGTGAAATGGAAGTTATATTTGCAATCTAATTTGTGGTGAGATAAGATAAAGATTGTGATTTTCGAGATGACTCGGTGTTAAAGAATGAATATAATGTGGATAAGCCCCTCCTGCCTACTGTTAAGTAAAGGGGGAATTTGTGATGTGTGGGCCTCTTTCTTCTTCAAAGCCCTGTGAACTTTGTTTGACTGCACGACATCACAAACTTATAAAAATTCAAGTGTTTTAACTGTTAGAAACAATAGACTACAACAATGGGTTTATATTCAATCTTTCAGAAGGATAGTGATCCAAAGCATATGGCAAAAAAGCTCACCAGACATAAAATTGACCTTCTTCCACGACCAAGATCTAAAACCAATGCGAAACCTCTTTGGTGAGTTGAAGAGAGGAAAGAATTAGGTACAAACCAGAACTCCAAATATTTCTCTGGCTTTGTGAAATGTAGTAGAATAAGACCAAAGTCCTGTCCTGATTGTAAAAGGCAGTTGTTCTGTTCCATCAACAGCAGGACTGTGTCCATTTTGTTAAAAAAAACTGTTATTTCCTAGAGTGGAAAATATGTCCTGAACTGCATATCCTAAATGTATAAACTCTTTGCATCCATTCATATAAACAGATGATCTGGTGATGTGGTTCTCACACTGTGGGAGTTCTTGAGCTGTCTTTAGTGGCACCCAGAAACAAATTTGGCTGAATTGTTTGCAGGTTTCATACAAACAAACTGTGGAGTAGAACTAATAGATTGTGACATGTAAAAAGACCAATTGTTCAAGCACATTGAGCTTCACTGTGTTGGAAACTTCATAAAAGAGAAGTGCATAGAGAATCTTTCTAGAACGCCAAGTGCAAATGTATCTGGACAACAGTGAACCAGTAACAAGTGTCTGTGCCTTATGCTGTGTTTCATTTACATCTGCACTCAGAGCTTGGATGTAGAAATGGCTTCATTCCAACTTCCAGGTATAAGGATCAAAACCAGCTATTTTTACTAATTGCTTCAGTCATCAGGCTAACCACTATTATCAATGAATCATCAACGATGAACTCAAAATGATGACATTCTGCAAAATCTCAGAAACTCTTAGTAGGGTTGATGTTGTTACTCTTGCTGTTTGAACTATTGTGTTTACATTTTAACATTTTCAGTTGAAATATTGTGTGTCTTAGAAGCAGTTGCACTACTAAAAGTAATCATGTCTTTGATACGTTTTAGTTTCAGGTTAGTATTGGTTTTGTGGTAAATTTGTTGTGGCTTTACACCACACAAAAAAACCCCTGAATATGTAAACAATAAAACATAAAAATCAACACAAAATATGGCTGAGAATTACGAATAGCTTTTTGCACTTGAAATTCCAACTTTACAAAACTTCTAACTTTAAAATATTGAATTCAAAGTAAGAATGAGAAGCAAAATTAAAGACCTCAAATTAATTGATTTTAAAATGTCTGGTTGTTATGGTGACACTGAAATGCATTTGTACTTGCTACAAGACCTATAGCCTGTAAGTAGTCTTGTCAACAAGCTAATGTTTGTAAACAGACCAAAAGGAAATTGGAGTCTAACACACATATGATACAGACAATTTGTGCAAACTCTCAATATGTTGCCAGACATAATCACTCCTCTTGTTTTACCATCTTTTTGATGGGTTTCAGTCTGAAGAAACGCTATCTTTTTAAGTTCGAGCCAACTTCTCAGAAGACAAAAGCAGCAGCTCCCTGAAGCAGATCTGTCCTCTTCCCACCCACACTGATGCCTGTCTGCGCCGCGATAACAACCTCAGTTCTTCTGAGCGCTTTCACAAAACTTACCAGCAGTTCTCGAGCCTGACCCCGAACCAAGCAGAAGGTACCAGATCCACATCGTATGGTCGCTCCTTTCTCACCCGTCGTTGGCCTGGTTTTTGTTGTCCTGCCCCGCGACGGGGCCAGACTCCGGGGGCAAAAAAGGAAAAATAAATAAATAAAAACACACAAACTTCTCCGATGCTGAAACTCCTCTAAAGTTGGACTTTTGTAGCTTCCGACGGAACGATGAGCGCGTTTGGTTCGGTAGGAGTCGGATCGCGTTAGCAGAGTGGCACCGAGCCCGGTTCGTGGAGACTGGGAGGAGAGAAGCTCACAAGTCGGAGCTGAAGGGGCTTCGGGGTGGCGGGCAGGCTGGCTCTGCCGTCGGTCGGCGCTGAGAGGGAGGCGGAGCCGGAGGCAAAGTACTGGAGAGCATAGGTCGGCTTGTCCGGGTCAGCGGCTCTCAAACTGAGGTCTGAGAACTGCTATCCCCCGAAAAATGAATGAATGACTGAATGAATAAACTCATTAATAAACTTTAACCTGGAGACAGCTTAGGGGGGAATACATAAAATGTTCACAATCTTTCACTTTTCTAAAATCTGGCTTCCATTAAAGCATTTAAACCGATCATTATAGCCACTAGGGCTGTGTAATAATATCGATTTTGCGATATATATCAATATATTCTTTCCTAGAAAAAAAATCGATATTCATCCGTAAGTATCGTAACATCCAACTGTCACCTTGCTCACTCACGGCTTGCTTCACCGGGAGTGATTAGGTCATCAGGCTAAGAGTGATTCCTTCAGATTTTAAGTGTCAAGGTTAAAAAGGTATCAGACTATTCAGAGCAGGTACTTGGTTCACTTTATTTACTTTAAAAATCCATGTAAGCTACAGTTTGTACTGTTTCAATTACAAGAAACATGTTTTCTCAACACTTCTTTGATTCATTTTGTCTAGCTGTTGACTTTAAGTCTGTGTCCATGTCCAACCAGAGCCAGGTATTGTGTAGTTGGTGCTTTTAATCAGTTTTCAGTTAAATCAATTCAGTCCAACCGTATAACAGTCACAAAATGTCACCAAAATCACTCTGTCCCTCTAAAATCTTTCAGAAAATCACAAAAGTGTATTGAGTTGTATCGTTTGCTGAATATTGCAATATATATTGTATCATGAGCAGAATATTGATATCATATCGTATTGTGAGATTATTGTATCACTACAGCCCTAATAGACACCTGCCGAATATGATGTTGCTCTCCCTACAAGGCAAAACAGCCCTGACCTATTAATGCACTAAAATGTTAGCACTTTGTGAAGTACAACCCAAAGATGCTCGATTGGGTTGAGTTCTAGAGGATCGTCTTAAGCTTGTTTTACACATCAAAATGTTATTAGGCATTTTTGATCATTTCATGTAAGGCTGTAGCTTTACTCTGCAACAATGCTTTGAAAGGTGGGATATGTGCCACGATAAAAATAAAAAAAAAACATACAAATTAATGGGAGGACCTTTCCAATATACTGCCTCTGCTGCCTTGGCTTGTTCCTGGTACCATGAGTTTTCCAGACAGGTTGTGTGCATCCAGCTGTCTGTGTGAAAGAAGCCTTCCTCTATGGTCCAGTTTTGATTCACTCATTCTCTTGGAGGTGGACAGTGGTCAGCATTGCTAGCCTGACAGGTCAATAACTCTGAAACCTTTATGTCAGAATCATCAATTATTTGTTCAATACCAGTTTCTTTCCTGCCATGTGTCACTTGGACAAGATACTCAATGCATAGTTCTCTTCTTTTAAGAGGAATATAATACTTGTGTCTAATTTAAGTAAGACTTTTACAGGAAAAATTGTCATTTCACTTATATGTTATGTTTTATCCTGTGGATTTATGTTTTCTAATGTCTGCTTTACAGTAAATGTATCAGGGAGGATAAAAGATCAAGCTGACCTGAACTTATTTGTCTTTCTTCTACACACAGAGGGGGTAGTTGTCAATAAAGAACTCATGCACTGCATGTTATGTTCTCTTAAGCCTGTAAAAATATATGTATTTATATTTACAACTAGCACCACATGTGTAAGAAATACATAAGAGTTTTAAAAGTCTTTATAACCATGGCACCTTTACATTTTTCTTGTCTCAAACAATCCCATATTTTAGTTGGATTCTATTTGATAGACAAATGCTAGGTATAAAATCATAATGTGAAGCAGAGGAGAACAACTATACTAAATCCTTTTCTTAAAGCAAATGTTTTGTACATTTAATTGCAAGTAAACCTATGAAAACTGTTGTATACGTTTTTACTCAGATATGCCTAAATGCAATCCAATGCAAGGTTTGCTAGACACCATTAGTTAATATAACTAATACCGAGAAACATGACTGACAGGTCAGAGGTAGATTGAAACCATGGTTACATCTTTGCACCATGGCATAACTGCAAGACTTCCAAAGACATGGCTGTCTATGTAAACTGACAGGCCTGGGAGAGTGTGTATAAATCAGAGAAGCAGGCAAGAGGCCCATGGTAATTTATTCCTTAATTCACTCCTCAAATTTGATCTTCATGGAAGAGTGGCGAGAAGAAAGTCATTTATTAAGAAAAAAAGAAAAAAGCACAAGATGTCCTTTTTGCATTTGACAACAAATCATTTAGGGAACACAGCAAACATGCTGAACAAGGTGAGAGACTCACAACCCTGAATGTAATATCTCCATTGTGGAACAGGGTGTAAGGAGTAACACATGATGTGGAGATAACTTGCTGTTTTGGAATATTGAGGAGCTTGAGGACCTAGGTCAGAGTTGAGGAGAAGAGTGTACACTGATGTGAAGAATACCCTGTCCCCGATGGAGACAGCCACCATCACCCCATTTAAAATCCCAGAACAGTAAAATAAAGTTTAGGGTGTAGAATGACAAAATGTGGAAATCTCCTACTATGAACACTTTAACCAGGCACTGGGTATACAAGATAGAAGGTAGGGAAAGGAAGTATTCCCAAGCTTTATATTTATGTTTAAATGTAATTTAAGTTGAACCCTATCGTAGAAAGTCAGGGGGAGGAACAGAAAAACGAGAGGATTCACCTATCAGGCCCCTGTCCTCTTTATCATACAACTGCAGCTGTGTGCAGACACACTACCTTGCTTCAAACAAAACCTGCTCCTTTTGACCACATGCTAACCTGGAGGCATGTGATTGGGGTGAGTCCTAATATCTAACTCCTTTAGCTCACTTTATATTCATCCACAGGCTACGCTATCAAGCCAAAGTCTTCTGCAGGCTCACACTCTGAAGGAAGGGTCTTGGCACGTCAGCCTAATCTGTCCAAACTTTGTCGAAGATCCCAGTTTGATAGCTTCTGCAATGGCCCAATTGTCCTCCACTCTCCCCAGTACTGCCTGCAGGGTCTCATGTATTATTGTGTTCTTATTATGTTACAGTGAGTGCTGATGGGAGATGAGGGAGTGCAAGCACACAGAGTAACCACTCCTGTCTACAGTCTACAGTTGGCAGACATTAATTTTTCAGTGATTACCAGAGTTAACAAAGGCAGACACGAGTCTCCTTAACACAAATCCCGGATACAATCATCTACTAGTCTAACTGAATGCTTGTTGAGGAGGAAGAAGATTTGTCAGTCAGCGTTAAATGGATTTTATTCTGCTCCCCTGGAGTTAACATTAATGTTAACGCTGAGCTGTCTCCCAAATTACACAGCCTGATCCAGTAACCAGAACAGAATAATCTTTTGGGGGTGTTTTTTTTGTGGGGGCTGGTGGGTCTGTACAAAAGGACTAAAAGCAGAAATGTGCTTGAATGCATTCCTGATTGACATTGTGTTCCACTAATGCCCATCAAATAGCTTAGGACATCTATAAACAGCATGGACCTAATTAGCTACTGGCCAACAAATGGACTCATTAAGAGACATTAAGCTCTAATATGCTGGCTGTTATTGAGTTAATCGCTGAAGAAACCCAATTAGAGGCCGAATTTGAAGAATGGCTCTGAGGTAGTGCAACAATCTGATTGGCAAAAAAGGCAGACGAACCTGGAATGGCTTTGCCTGTGGGCGAGTGGCGGCACAGAGAGAAAGATCCAGCCTCAGATTAAACGTGAGGTACGAGAATGTGTACAGGAACAACACCAAACAAAGCCTTCCTGGGTGTGTGCATGTGTTGGAGTAGAGAAAGACAAGGGCTTTTTCAGAAAGGCAGGGAAAAGGATGAATATACTAGGATGCAAAAAAGTGTGATGAAGAAGGTGAAAAAGAAGGGGAGAAGCTGAAAAAAAAGAAATCATCCTTTGATATGAGATAACAAGTCAGAGAAGGAAGGTGCTTACCCAGAATTCCCCCACTTACTAAAGAATAAATTGCATGCTTCAGACTACGAGTGAAAGCAAAGATATTCAAATTTCAGCAAAAAAACCCCAAAACAACGAAACAAAGCTGAAATCCCTGCCACTCAAAAATTTTATAACAATATATCAGACTATCTAAGCGGAATATGGGTTGGGGAGAAAGAGGGGGGAATATAGCTTTTGCGCTCTTAAGGATGACATGTCCTTGTCATAGCAGACAGCTATCGAGGTAGTTGTGAAATGCCAAGGCCCCTCGAGGACTGTCACACGCAGGTTCACTCTCCGCTGAGAGCCTGTTGACATTCGTTGTACATTTTTAATAACCAGTGCACCAGTGTGAAGCATGTTGTTGTTTGTGAGTGAGTGCATGGTTCTGAAATGGCAGTATGACAGGAGACAGGGCCCGTCATGTTACAAGGCTGTAATGAATTCTGTAGCATTCTCAGCTTCGCCCTTCAAGAATCCGATTAAAATATTGAAAAGTCTGAACAGTCCATTTGTAGCTATTCCTGAGCAACACTGCACATAAATAACATGAAACTTGCCCTTGTCCATAAATCATCATCAGCACAAATACATTCTGGGATTTCATCTAGAAAAACGTGAATAAATGATAATAAAAAAACATATTGGTACTGATACTGAAATGAATTAAAGTCAATGCAAAATCCTGATATGGGTAGGAATACAAACGTGTGTGTGTGTGTGTGTGAGTGTGTATGTATCTGTAAGTAGCTGTCAATCTACTAGGCTCAGGCAGAACATCTGATGAAGATCAGATATTGATATGGGATTTCATGGAAAGACAATTGCAAAGAGTAATGCCTCAAGCATAAACAAGTGCCTTTCTAATTTAATAAAATTGATACATTGTTGGTACAGCATTAGCATAATATCACAGTTTTAAAAGACAGTTATTAAATAAAGTGAATCCATCCCAGTGCATTTTTAGGGAAATGTAAATTGTTGGTGACTTCGATTGCTATTTATTGATTGCTCATTAAACCAACACAGCAGAAAATAATTAAGTTAATTGCTTTTGCATTTGAGTGAATAATACGTAATCCTTCATATGTAAAGATGCATACATCTCTTTTGATTCAATCATTGGTAGTTCAGTTTAAATGATGGTTGATTAGGGAAAAAGATACACCAGAGGCAGCTTGTCAAAGTGTCTTCTGGGAGCGTAAATTTAGGAGCAGTGATGGTCTTTATGCAACGTGGTTGTAGAGTACAGCCAAGAATGCAAACACATTTCCATTGTTTTGCAGGCATTGCTTCGGACCCCAGAGTATTGTTCTTTGTATAATAAAATCCTGATCTGATCTTTGCATAACAAGTAAAGAGGTAAGTTCCAACGCAAACATAAACCTCCTGCACAAAGCATCACTCTGACCCAGTTGAGTCGCTGAGTCATATCTTTGTAACTGCTAGATGAGGTGATAAATAGGAACCATACAATCTTTGATGGATAATGTTTTTTGGACCTCTTGGTAATGTTACGTGAAAAGTCGCACATGAGAACGGGAGAAGCACCTTCTGCAAGCCTTTCAAGACTTGCCCATCCACTTAAAACTGACTTGTTGGAAAAAGAGAGAATAATGTGAAAAGTACCAAAATTGTCTATTGAAAGAGAGAGAGAAAGAGAGAGAGAGAGAGAGAGAGAGAGAGAGAGAGAGAGAGAGAGAGAGAGAGAGAGAGAGAGAGAGAGAGAGAGAGAGGGAACGAGACACTGTCAAACTGCTCCCTTTAATCTGATAATCTGAAGCTTTTCCAGTGTAATCTGGTCAAAATCGAACATCATTTCAAATCATTTCAGTCTCTAGATGTGCACAGCTGGAAGTTCAATGAATGGTAGCTCAACACAAACACATGCCACACCATTCAGATTTTTCTTTGTAAGCATTTTTGACAACCATGAATCCTCTTCCTTCTTTTTACAGTTTTGCCCTATTTGGGTTCATTTGTAACAGACAAGCTCAAGAAAATACATGAATATTTATTGTTGAAATGTGACTAAATGGTCAAAGTTAAACAGATATGAGTATTTTGAATACTGTTAAACTAAAATTGCATTAAATACGAAAAAAAACAAACTCTCAAACTCCCATGAACACAAAAGCTATGGTAGCCATAAAAAAAGCATTCAGAATTTAATAAAAAAATAAACAAAAAGAAGGAATTGGAATATTTCAGAAAATCAGCAAGGAGGTGGAGGAAGCCAGATAAATGGGAGTGTTAGGTCTGGAAGGTCATATAACGGAGACAGGCCAAGATGAAAAGAGGCACCATCGCTCCCAGCTGGCTTGGCCTGTTTTATAGCAATCATTTTGGCTAGTCCTACTCTGCTCATACCCACAGGCTACCTTCATTTAGGCAGCCACCAACCGTCTCAGGTGTTTTTTTTTATGGGCCAAATATGGACCACTTTTTTCTTCCTTCCCTGTCATGACAGCACCCTGCTCTGCATTTTCCATCAGAATGCTCTAGGCTCTTTGATAGTTTTAGATAAAAAAGGACCCAGATTTGCAGAGGAGTGAAGCTGAGAATAACCTTGAGAATAGTGCTGTGTGTGGTTGAAACATATGAGGGGTAAAAATGGGCAAGTAAAGCGCTTGCGAGAAAGTGACACATTTGAGCTATTAAACTGTGTATTAGGAGAGAGGCTATGGTGGACAGTGGCTAAAAGCATCGGTCCACATCACTTTCAGCAACAAAATTAGCAAATATAGACGACTGCAAAAAGAGCCGGGAGGAAAGGGTGTGTGAAATATCTTAGCTGAACTGAAAAGCCAGGAGTGCTGCGAAGAGATTCTGTCAATAGCGGGATGAGTGAATGACGGTGATGCTCAGGAGAGTCAAACACGGAGGGAAATAGTGAACATTGAATCAGCTGAATAAAGTTTTCAACAAAAGCAAGAAGTGAAATCAGTGGTTGTATGTCTGGGTGCAGTTGGAGCACGCAGATTGACCGTGTGAAGAGGAAATTGGGTTAGGGGGGGTACAACTCAGCACGGTGAGGGGGTTACCAAGCAAGACCTTAATAAGCAACACCGCCACAGGGTTATAGCTCACGCCTGGTTGCTCTCGACTGTGATTGGAGCAGTGAGGAGCAGGGGATGAAGGGAGGCCAAAGCGAACAGAGCAACGGCGGTAGGGGAGCTCGCTGAGAACTGAGCCTTTGATCACAGGGTGAAGAATTACCAGCTCAATGCCTGCTGCTGCGGGGTCCCAGCCCAAGAGCGTTGTGGGAAATGTTCACATTCAAATATCAGCTTCTTTCTCCAAACACTGATTAATTTATTGGCAAAATACACTCACAAACAGCACTAGACACAAACAAATCACTTTGTTCTCTGGAGTTGCCGTGGGCGTGCTCTCATTAGAGTCACTGCTGCAAGGTAGCAGGACTTTGTTGACATGTATCGACGCAGTTCTTCACACAGAAGCACACTCCGTGTCAGGCTGAGCTAATCCACTGAGAGAGGACAGGAGCCTCCAACAGGTGGCGCTAATATCAGTTTGACAAATGAGAATTAAAAAAAAATAAAAGGCCTGCAGTGAGAGTGATCTTTCGGAATATTTCCTAGTTTTAATTTTATATGTTAAATGCAGAGTAAAAACAACAACAACAACAACAAAAAAAGCCACCTTTATTCTTCTATATTTAGATGTTGTTGGCCAAGCTGCATGTTGGCCAACAAGATGAAAGGTCCATATTTTCCCAACTTAGTACTTTGTTCTTAGACAACTGTTTTACCTGATAATTTTCTAAATTTTAGTCTTAGTGTTAATGTTTAACCAATCATTCTCTTTGTTTTTTTTTTAAATATATTTTCCAACAGTGTCTTTTCGACTTTCCTGTCCTCTCCCAACACCAACTAGACAATCTAGAAGATTAGAAGTTTCTTCAAACAGTTTTCCTTGGTCCAGTCATCCTGTCCTCACTCAAGTTTGGGAGATTGCAGCAAAGTAAAGATTATGTGCAATCTGCTGATGTCCTTAATTAGCAGACTGAGGACATGTTTTTTTTTATTTTTTATTACCGTATTTTCCGCACTATAAGGCACACCAGATTATAAGGCGCAATGAATGGCCTATTTTAAAACTTTATTCTTATATAAGGTGCATAGAACAGACGCTTCAGTTTGGGTTGCCAATATGTTCTGTACTCTATTATTACACATCCACTTTTTGGTCCTCTTTAGTGCTTTATATAGTAGCTACCCCAGTCGTTGTTTCACTCACGGTGTTGGTGTTGCGATATTGTGCCCAACTGCTTTCTGGGTAACACAGACCAACCCACACGCCGCCGCTGCCCCTCCGCCCCCCTGGCTTTAAACGTATTATCAAAGTTTATTAACAAACCAGAGTTCTTACAACTATCCCAGCATGCACCGCGCACTTCTTCTACGGGGGAAAATGAAGTCGGCTCCTGCTTACCGTAGTTGCTAGACCTGTTGTGGCTCAATATTGGTCCATATATAAGGCGCACCGGATTATAAGGCGCTCTGTCGGCTTTTGAGGAAATTGAAGATTTTTAGGTGAACCTTATAGTGTGGAAAATACGGTAATTGGATTAAATCAGATGCTTTTTATGTGTTTGTTTCAGTTCTGTTGAATTTTAACTGAATAAAACGTTTTGATTGGAGTTTTACCACAATATGGATATAGCGTCTTAAAGATGTTTTAAACCTTGACACAGATTCTAGATTGAAATTAGTTCTTTACTTTAAAGCTTCAGTATGTAGTTTTTATTTTAAAAAATATATGTTTTTTACACTTTTCAAAACTGTCACAAAGTCATGACAGTACAAAACAAATAATCTGTGGGAAAGGTTTGAGCAGCTTGTACATCAGCATGATTGACGATACTAAGGCCATCCTCCTGATTTTGATTGGTTGGTCCTGGCCAAGGAACATATTTCTGCAATTAGCACTAGAAGCACTGGGAAAAAGGCAAAGGAGCTCAATTTTTTTCACAGGTTATGTGTCTCATACTACACTGTCAGAACAGTTTTAACAAGGTAAAAAACTTTTTTTCTTTATTAAACTTACATACTGCAACCTTAAATTGACTCCTCAATAGCATGTACCTCTATTTGTATGTTTAGAGTTGTTGTCCTGCTGAAAGGTGAATCTCCCACCAGTATCAAGAACCTGGGAACCTCAGGGTTTTCCTTCAGGACTGCCCAGTGTTTAGCTCAGCCCAGTTTTCCATCAGCTCTGAACTGCTTCTCTGTCCCTGCTGAAGAAAAATATCCCCACAGCAAGGCAATGCTGGAACCGTATTTCTCCGTCAGCATAGTGTGTTCAATGTGTTGTGCAGTGTGTTAGCCTTCTGTCACACACAGCACTTTGCATGTAACCTGAAACCTTCCATTTCCACCAAACGAGAGCACCTTCTTTCCCATTTGCTGTTTTCCCTGTCAGCTGTGGCACACTTTCCTTTTGGTCACAGCTCCATAAAGATTCAAATTTGTGAAGTGAATGACTAATAGTTGTCCTTTCATCTCTGCAGCTTCTCTTCAGAGTTACCAGCTTATGCTCTCTCTGCTCATGTCAGTTCATATGTGCGGCCATGTCTTGGTAGTTCTTAGCTGTGCAATACCTGTTCATTTATCCTAAGATTAAATTGCACACTTGATGATGAGTCATAATAATAATAATAATAATAATAATAATAATAATAATAATAATAATAATAATAATAATAATAAAGCTGATTTCTAAAATATCTTGCTCTGTATATTTTGTATTAGTCTATCACACACAATTCCAAGATAATAAAATTAAGTCTGAGGTTGCAATGTGACAAAAAGTGAGAAAGTTCTAATAGTGTTAGTGTTTTTAAAGCAGTGTATTTGCACATAAAGTGAATTGAATTCATTGTGAATCTCATAGCAGGGGCTCAGCAAAATCCACATTTTGCTGTGGCATTTAAATGCAAACTTTGATGGTGCTGGAGAGCATCTCCACTACAGTACCTAAGGGAGACTTTGAAGAATACGCAAGAGTTCTTCAACATAAGTGAAGAACACTTGCGTTGTCTGACTGGAGGTTTACTTTGGTTAGGCTTTGTAATGTTTTCATTTTGAAGTTCACTAACCTCTCCTACTTTGATTTGAACTTCTTGAAGCCAAGATTTATGGTGTGCACACATATCACAAACTAATGACTTCACCCTGGAGGGAATTCCTTAATCGTCTGCCTTATTGCAAGTTCAAAACCACAAAACCTTTACACAAAAACAAAAAAAATAATTTCAACATCCCAAGCATTCCAAGCACTACATTGGGTGAAATGTAATGCCACCCAACCAAGAATTGAGAGGAAATAAAAAAAGAAAAAGAAAAGAAGGTGTCTTAACTTGATTTTCTTAAACACATTATTTTATTCAGTGGTTAAAAAAATAATAAATTGAAAGCAATTTGACTTATGTACAGACTTGGATCCTAGAGCTTACCCACAAAGTGCATTAACAATTTTAGTAACAGTCTAATAGAGAGCTCCTTAACAAATCCTGCTTGCAAGTTTCTGTGCCCTTTGGAGTGCGCCTGAAGTAGCCCTGTAGTTAAAACAGATATGTATACAGGCTGCTGGGAATTTCCCACCAGTGTTTGAAGGGAGGGTATGTGACTGTGGAGTTGGACGAACTATGATCATTCATACTCCTCAAAAAAGGAATGAAGCACTATCAGTAAACCAATAAAGGCATTCAGTACATGTGTCAGATGGAACTTTCACAAACTGGTAAAATAATGTATTGTGTTTTGTTCTTTTTGTACGTTAAAAATAACTAAACAAATCACAAGGGGGAGATATCATTTTTGAACTTCCTCTTTCTCTTTCTTTGCTTTGCCCCTACTCTACATCTGTGGCGTCTCCTGGTTAACTCCTCAGGGATTAAGGGTCACATTTGGAGTATTATTTGAGCTTTGGAGATGTCAATCAGCTGCTCATTCTTGTAAAACACCTGTCTCATTGCTATGGTTACGAATCATAAGATGATGAAACTAAAAATGTAACAACAAAAGTCCTTCAGGAAGCACAGCACCAAAACCTAGAAATAAAAAAAATCATATAAAATATGAGAAAGTCGATAAAGGAAAGCCTATAAAAAATTATGTAAATTGCAGCAGCAAGCTGCCACCTTCCAGCAGGACATACAATAATATATCATAACTTTGGGCAAATTTTGATTAATTTCCTTTGATATTTCCAATAGGGTAAATGAGGAGCTTTTTTGTATCCCTGCTGAGATAAACAAAAATATTTCACAAGGAAAAGGTTCTGTATATAGTCAACTGTGACTCCAGTGCATTGCTGATAAATAGAAACTGTTATTCACTTTCCTCTAAGCTGTTATGTTGGGATCTCAGCATCTGGAGATGAAAAAAAATACTCTTGACATATTTTTACACAGTTGTTTGCTATAAAGCCCATTGTGATGGCACAGAGAGGCCACATTTGAAGTGCTTAGATGTTGGAGATGGACTTATGTAACTGTCCACAAGTGAGAGGAGGAGAGAAGAAAAAAGAATAAACCTTGATTATGTACCTATTTTTATGGAGCCATACTAGCACATTCAAACTAAGGTTTTTTTTTTTAAGTTTTCAACCCACAGCGTATAGATTTAGGCTGTGAAACATTTAGATAGTCATTGGATCGGGACAGTTGCAGCTCTCACATCACAGTCCCACTATGCTGCAAGATTTAGAAGGGCACTCAGAGGGGCGGTGGAAATTGGAACACATTCATCTCAATACCCAGCCTGCCGCCACTAATGGATGTTAGTCACTTTTGGAGAGACAACGAGATCGAAGAACGATGGGCTTTCAGGCTCTTGTGGACATGAGACAAACGCATAAATACCTTTAATCCCTTTCTGCTTCTGTGAGCATCATGCACAATTTAAGACTGAACAGCTTCTGAGAACTTTCTCAACTTTCTCACGTTTAACATGCCTCCCTGAATCAGACGCAGGAATTCAGTTTGTAGCACATTTAATTTACCTTTATTCCATCTCCACAGTGTCAGTTGTGTCATAATTCACATTCCTGGGCTGCAAATGAAAATGTACAACTATTAGAGTTTGAGATAATGTTTCTACCCCTTTACCTCCCGCAAAATTGCCTCCAGCCCTTTAAGTTATATTTACATAATTTCAAGTTGCATGTTTTCTAGTTGCATACTGAGCTCTATGTACACATTGAAAGATATTTCCTATCCCCAGTAGTTTTCACCAGCAGGTGCAGAATCTGCCAAATGCCTTGTTTACCGATTTATTCTTTTTTTTTTTTTTCAGGATTCAAAATGCTTCTCAGTTGAAACATTATTTGTTATGTTTCTTTCCACCTGTAAAGTACTTCTGTCTCTTCCTGCAGGAACATATCTCCCCTTGAGACTGCATACGTTATGCTTCATAAAGGAGAAGCAAAACCACAAAGCAAGTGATGAAAATATATATTCCGCCAATTTGCTGCTCCAGTTAAGAAGCCTAGTAAAAAAAAAATCCAAGATTTTTGCTCTGCACTGCAAAAAAGGGGCCCCAGTCTCTGTGGCAGGTGTTGAGACTTCCTAAAACATTTAAGAACATTCTCTGAATGAAACTGTTGGAGAAGAGACACCTAAATAAATGTATACCATTGTGGTATAAACTGTAAATGAGGGTAATTTCATAGATATAAAAGCCACTTCTTCTAAGTGATTTATGTAAACTTTACCATCTTTTTTTCCATTTCCTTTGACTTCTTTGCACAAAAAGTGAAAAACAATCAAAGCCTGCACAATAGAAAGAGAAGTGTTTCCTCCTATGGCATAGAGGTCATTGACAGATCTGCACATCTGCAAGTGTCTGTTTTTTTTATCACATGGAGCTACACTGAAATGCAAATTTAAATGCAAGAAGTGCGATGTAGAAGTTAAAGATCACACTATGAATAACATTCTAGGCAACCGTTCAAATTTAGCAGTCCATTTTTTTAAAATATTAAGAAATTCAAGTAACATCTTTTATTGAGGTTGAGTCAGCATACATGAATGTCTGCATGTTCAGTTCACATCTTACCATCGTGGATCCAATTAGGATGTGATTTCAAGCTGCTTGTCATCTTGATTAAGAAGTAACCATGGGGAGTCAGCAGAAGAAACACCGAGAGGGAGGGAAATACAAGGACAGACAATGATACAGATAATCACAGAAGAACTAAATGGAAAACATCCCTTCGACAGTGCTAATTTTTACTGATGCTGATATTTGTTTACTTATTTATCTGTGCATTTTTAGACCATTGATATTATTTAAAACATATCAAAATCCCTTGAAATATGTATATATGTATACATCTCCATACACATGCACAGACACACAAATATATGTATTTTTTTTCCAGTTTTTCTATTTTTTTTACACACACTGCATGTTAGTTACATGTTGCAGATGACAAACATATTGGAAGTCATGCTTCATTTTTATTACACTTCATAATAATCTTCTATTCTGTCACATATTCCAATAAAATACACTGCTGCTTGCGCTCGTAAAGTGTCAAAATTGAGGAACAATTAAAAGAAGTGGGATATAATTGTACAATGCTCCTGAACTCCATGGGCCAATTGAGCTCTTGTCTCAATGCAAGCTTTTGTTGTTCTTTGTCTATAATCACAGTGCCATCTGTAGAAAAAAAATCTTCATGCCGGTATCAAACAAAGGAGCTGATTTGATTTTGTGATTACAGATGGTATTTCATCATAAAAAGCTTAGAAAATTGCCACTCCTTTTTATACGAGTGACTTCTCACTAAATCTCTACGAACAATAGCCAACTGCCTACTGTTGATAACACTTTTTTCTTTTAAAGCCACGATTGTGGGAAACCCTCTTTTAAATCCATGCTTCAGTAGATTAGTTAGTTCTTACAAGCGCTTTACAATAAAAAAAAAATGAAAAACTTCCTATCACTAAGTCACTTTTCTCAGCTTTGGGATGAAACTTTGATCAGATTAACGTTCTCCTGCTCCATTAGTAGTTCAGGTTTTCGCTTAGGATTCTTCTGTGTTTCTCCTGTTTTAAAGGGATGTGAAATTTTACTGAAACCGTGTCAGTGAAAGGTGTTTTGCCACACCAAAACAGAAACAAACACGTTGCATTTAATTTAATCCTCACACTGAATTTAAGACTAAGTTTGCATATTTTAAAGAACCATCCTTTCCTGGACAATAAATCAAACTGACTCATCTTCGACATACAAACAACAACAACAACAAAAAAACCCTCAGATATACCTTCCCCATCACCAAATACTACCCTTGATTTATCTAGGATCATTACCACTGTAAAGTATCCTGTCTTTTCAAGGATGCCGTGATGAATGGAAGGCACTGATTCCAGGGCCCAATTTCAGAGAAACCTATTTGCGCAGCAGCTGGCATTTAGCTCTGCTATTTGCATGCATGTGGGTCTACAAATTCAGCATTTAATCTCATTGCATGAGAGTAAAGAGAAACAAATAAATTGAACAGATAACGCTGAGCCCCTGGGGTAATATGACGGCCAACTCAATATAGTCAGTTGTCAAGCTGCTCTACTTATACTGTATATGTAAATGAGTTGCAGTGTGGACCAGAATACAAAAATACTCTGCTGTTTTTGGTGGATCCATTATTCTGGCAGTGTTGAGCTTTAATCTGTACTGTTATATCATATAATAAATACTAAATTTGACTAAAACTAGTGTTCCATCCATCCATCCATCCATCCATCCATCCATCCATCCATCCATCCATCCATCCATCCATCCATCCATCCATCCATCCCATCCCATCCCATTCATTATTGTTTCAGATTGTATATATTATCAAATACATTACCCTCTCTGAATCATAATCAGTGGCACTGCCACCCCTAACTTTCAATCTTCATGGACACTCTCACTTCAGTCTGGCTGAGCTTGAGCTGTTTAGTGAAGAAAAATGGGTAAAGATTGGAGTTTCTGCCAAATTGGTAGTTGCATATACCTGAACGACTTGCAGCTCTGTTGGCAGGGAAGCAGTGCTTCCATAAAGTACCGACTCATCGAAGACAAGTGACCAGCCTGATTTTATAACATTTATTCCTAAAGGAAAATTCCTTTTATTTCTATTACAGAGTTGCAAACAACTTTTGTTGTTGAATTATTACCTACAATCCAAATGAAATACATTTAAGATTGTGGACTTAATGGGAAAAATAGCTGAAGGAATACAACGATTGCTCAAAGGCACTGCATGCTATTGTAAAGGAATATACGTTTTTTAAAACACTTTTAATAACAGTTGTGCAATTTGGTATTGAAGATGATATACTAGCAGAGTAAATTGTAATTCTGCAGCTTTTGTGGAGTGTAATAATCCACCATTAAAATGAGCTGTGAGTTTTGTAAGAACGAATCACGGTTGAATAAGCAGATTAACAATGCTGCATGCTGCTGCTGTATGGGATTAGACTTTGATAATTATTGTATTGTGACTGTGGACAAAGAAAGAGGTTTTGTTTCCAAGTAAGTGACTGTATACTTTATATAATATATTTAGTTCTGATAAAAAATACAGAGGTGTGAAAATGTATTTAGGTTAATGTGACTGATCACTGTAAATTCAACATAACACAATTTAATAGTACTTGATGGGAATTAAATGTTGTACCTTATGCAATTTTCTCCAAAGAGTTGTTGTAGAGCCTATATTACTTTTTAAGAAGCTGTGATGTCAATTTTTCCCCTCATCTGTTAACTTTTTTGTTTTAGATTAGAGCATGCATAATTAGTTTTTTAGATCTTTTAGCTTATGTTATGTCATTAAGCAGCTGTTTAAACGATTCTACAAGTCCTTAAGTAATGCATTAATCTGGAACAACAAAATAAGGTCATTACTTTTTCACATAGGCAAGGTTAGGTTTGGAAAGCCTTAAGAAATAAAATACTCATTTGAAAAATCTTTATCCGTTCTGCAAATCTGTTTATGGAACCTGACATTGTTTGATTGTCAAACACATTAAGTCTGCCTGAAAAAACAAAAACAAACAAATAAAAAATAACAATAAAAAAGAAATCTATAAATGCTAAGAAACACCAGGTCTGATTTGGCATCTCACCCAATGGAAAATTGAATGAAACGTTGTGACAACATTAAATAAATTAAAGGTTTGGGGAAAAATACAAACGGAAATCTTTTACTCACAAAAGCTTCCCCACAATCGGGGCTCAAATGTACAGAAAAAAATTAAAGAGTGAAACTGTAATCTTGTCTGAGCTTGTCTGATCAGCTGGCTTCTGTTAATACTTGCAAGATTTCTGGTAAATACTTCCGCATGAATACTCACTCCTGTAAGTCTGGTGGTCTGTAGACGGACAAAGGGGCACAGCTCTGTACTGCCTAAGGTGCATGTGGACACATTAACTACAGCATACAGAGATCTGTCATTTTACTAGTAACTTAAGCCGATCTGCAAATTTACAAGCCTCCTCTTGATAGACTGACATAACTTAACTACTGTCCATCAATCACTTTAAAAAGCATTTTTCATCCCTACACATCTTTATCCTTGTCCCTCTTTCTTGCAGCTTTCTTTTCTGCTTCTGCAGCTTTAGTTTCCTGTAATAACACAATTCAAACAAACAAAAAAGAAAATGAAACACCCCGGCACATTGTTAGCTAGGATTTATTTCTCCACCATTGTTTTAGTGACCCCTCTATTGCAGCGCCCCTAAGCATCGCCTTTAGTGCATACCCACTTTTTTCACCACTGGGCGGACCGTTGAGGTGGAACCGTTCGTCACGTAAAAATTGCGTGAAGAGTCCGATGCAAGTGGTGTTGGCCGGCCTTAGCGGAGCAAATATTTTTCACAGCCCTGTAAACAGGAGTAAAATGTGATATTCATTGACTGTTTAACACATGCAACTGCTGGAAAATAAATCATCGTGTCCTTGACTTCATTGATGCTTCCATGCAATGTTACTTGTTTTTTTTCACAGTGTTTACGAAGCATCCGCTGGAAATGCACAAGATAATTTAGCCCGAGCCGCTTCGATGTGTCCCACGCAGCCATCTAACGAACCCAATTAAAAGAGCAGCATAAGTTGGATGGTAAAATCTACCCTCCATAAAATTGTTAGTGCCACTCGTCTCATCAAACGTGGAGACATGTATCTAATCTCACTGGCAAAGGGCAGACCTTCAGGCCAGACTGCCACACCTTCCTCCCCTCAGGCCAGTCTAGAGCAATTACTACTACTACTTCACACATAGACCTGTGTCACCGACGCAATTAACAAGCTCTGGAGAAGCCTGGGCAACCAGCAAGGGGCAGGCTGTGTACACAGCATGAATAATGAGAGGAATGGCGAAGGATCGAAGGGGGAAAGGAAAACATCACACCAGGTTGCCAGGCTTTGGTGCATTAAATACTTTCAGGCCTATAAGATTTTAAAGCTACATTTCTGTGCCCATATACCACTTTCACACCACAATTTAAACAAAATGCATTTCAGTTTTAAAGATCCTTTGTGTGTTGACATTTTGTAAAGTGAGCCTGCAAATGCGATCATTTTCTACCCACTCTACATTCTGCATTCATCCTTGTTGCGAGGATTATTCATCACAGCTGTGACACGGGGAGCGTAATGTGTTACAGCTCTCACAGGGAAAACACGAACTGTTATCTGTGTGGAATGTTCATTTTATTCAGAGGCACGTTTGATTATCAGGCGAAGAAAACACAGCACCCTGGTTTCTCTTCAAGCTGCAGCCAGGGCATCTGGATCAGCATCTCTTATTGCCTTGGAATGGCCAGTTTTGCTTCTTCACTTGCATTACTTTCAAAGCAGGATGCTAAAAAACCTCTTGACGCAGAGTTAAAGGTAAACGACTGGGAAAAAATATATTTCACTAAATTGTGTCATACTAGCTAATCAGATATTAGATTTTCCATTTTAAACTTATAAACCCATGTTATCCTAAATGATCTAAATTTAACTCATCAGCCCTGCAAGTTATTTGGCTATTTCTTAGAAATGTGACCATATTCACTTTTCCCATTTTAAACGCTGCTGGAAACTGACTCATCTATTGGTCTTTTGATCTCTGTATCCTTTTAGTCTCACCCCCTCATTTTAGCCTCTATAATTCTCACTACTCACTTAAGTGGGATGCCGAAAAAGACCACATCAGGGATGGAGAGAAGAGCCTTAAGGTACCTCTGCTGAATTGAGTATCAAAGAGCGATGGCGGCTGTCGAAAGCAGAGATGGATTCCATGGCCTGTCTCGTCTCCACCCAGTCATTGTTCATGAGGCCGAGTTGCCAGAGAGCTGTCTGTACCTGCCACTTTTGACAGATGCCTACTGTCAGTCAGTCTGGGATGGTCTACAGTCTCCATCCTGCTATAGCAGGAACTCGTATGAGTCACAAATTCAACTACCAGGAAAAAAAAAAAAATCCATCTCTGTTAATATTTCACAGAAATTGAAAAAGAGAAAAGAAAAACCAGTAGCACACAGTGAGACTATCTTTCAGTTCAACAAGTTTTATCGATAAGGCCATAGAAAATAAAACCATCATAAGACAATTTTAGACCTTTGTACTTACCCTAAACTACTCTATAATGAGGAAAGGGAAGCTCAAACACTTAAAATGCACAACTTAAGTTTTTTTTAAAACACCCTCTGTTAGTTGTGTTATGTAATTTATGTTTGGAGATCCAAACGTAGATGACTTTTTGTCAGTTTATTCATCTAAATAGACGAAGTAAATTTAAAGTTTGATAGAAAACAGAGTGGAAAGTGAGACACCTTAATATACATCTGAGACGTGTGGCAAGCATCAGTTTTCACAGTGGGTTATATTTCCTACTTTTAATACTCAAAACTCAAATTAAATTCCTAAAACTAAAATTATAAAACTGAAACATGGAATACATACCAATTACAACTGTACAAGTAAATGATTGTAGATTTGTTGGTGAACTCCCCCAGGAAGTATGCAGATATCTTGAATTTTTATTATATTTTTTTTTATTATTTCTGAATAGTGCAAGTCTGATATGTTCCTCTTTCTGTGGCCACATTTCCTTTTTTATGGAGCAGCTAAAACTCAGAGTGCAGATTTTAAACCCCTACATGGTTAAACAGGGGAGAAAACTTACACTTAAAAACACAATTTTTCATTGGTCACAATAAATCAAGTCAGGTATTTCAGCGTGATCGCCAGCGGTTGCTTTTTCTGCAGCTCTACAGGGAATGACTTCAAAATCTAAGCTTAAATTCCAGCAATAATGACTATTTTATTGATTTTTGCATGTTTGTGCGAATGTGACGAGAGGAAGGGGAAAAATAAAATAAGAAAGCACATTAACTGTGAGTCAAGCAATACATATTCTTCAGTGATACAAGAACGTGGAGAAAACAGATAGTGTAGGCGTGGCTCACTGCATAATGACTGTTTTTGTTGTTGGTTTTTTCACACATAAATACATATTTTTAAGCACATGCGATGCACACACATCCGTCTGAAACCATTTTTCTTGGGTAAAAAATCTGAATTTTCGCCGTCTCTTCCATTGCAATACACAGAATCATTAAGGTGTGTCATAACAGGTTTTCTGTTAATCTGCTTCATCACCTCGAAGCTGCAGACTCCGACCGGCCTCTTAAAACGATGCCAGAGAAACAGGCTCCATTAGAGGCAGCAATCAAGCTGCATCACCACTAGCACGCATGTCACGTAGCTAATTTGATCTCACAAGCCATGAAGCAATTAATTTATGTCAATACAAATACACAAATAGTCCTTTTTGGCCCCATCAGGAGAGCGGAGGGTCTTAAGGCGGTGCTTCTGTTTATTTGCACATCCTTGTGCCTCTGTGTGAACATGCTCAGTGATGTGGACCTGGAAGAGCAGGTGTAATTGGGTGTGGAGTGGGGGGGTGATAAAAAGCAACCCTGTGGTCTCGCTGCCTAAATGAAATCAGACAATCTTCTTCTCTCCATTTCCTCCACTGACAAGATGCACATTGTCCCCCTTTCAGGTTCCTTATTATTGCTTTGATCATAAGAAATTAATATAAAGAGTGGATTATTATTCTCTTTTTGAATGCACTTGTGCTCAGAGGATACTGCAACAAAGTATTCCTCCCCTTTTGCTTTTTTGGAAACATTGCAAAAATTTGTATCATCAAATAAATGTTATTATTAGAAAACTAAAACGCTGGTAAATACTAAATGTTTTTTTGCATTCATTCGGTGAAATAAACCCACCAGGACTGATGAGAAAATTACCTCCTAATTCTAATAACAGGGTGAGCCACCCTTAAGAAGCATCAACTGCCATTAAGTTGCTGTGACAAGACTGCAAAATGAACACTGGGAAAGGAAATAATTTAAAATCTGCATTTTGCATTTATTCAGATCATCTTTGTCTGACATGAAAGATATTTGAAAATCTTAAAAATTAAAGCGCGACAAGAAGAAATGTTTAGAAGAGGGAAGTACTTTTGCACATTGCTGTATCTGCAAACAACTGCAACAGAAATTCTCGCAAGACGGATTTAGGGCACAGTCATTAGGGTGCTAGCCTTTGAATGTAAAATTGTCCATTTCCAACAGGGTAGCAAGCAGTGGTGGCTAAACAAGTATCTGTGAATCAATGCTTTAGGGCCGGTTTCCCCATTATAGGCAGAGAGGTTGAAATGGCTCAGGTAGGAGAGCAGGTGTGGCACTAATGTGCACCAGATGGCGCGTCTGTCAAGAGATGAGATGAAGAAAATAAACAGCAAAGACACAAATGGTTTCAGATTGATTTCAGGAGTTGATCAGCATTTTTTTTGGCTTGTTTGGAGGCAAGGATTTTGGTTAAATACATCAGTCTCTCTGGGCAGAGAGAGGAGGAGGAACCCCAAGGATTGCTCAAACTCTGCCTTCCCCCTGCTCCTAAACCTCCTATTCCCAGTCCTATCTGGATGTGCTGCTGCTTTGAATTTTAATGAAGAAAGAACTTGAAATTCTCCCCATCCTGAATTCTTCTTTAAGCCACTTCATCACTCTTCCTGTCTCCATCAATCATAGGAAAACCTTATAGGCTGTAAGTTTTTTTTTTCTTTTTTCGCTGATGCCACCGACTCGGTTGACTGGTTGACAGATGCTTTTCAGCTGATTCCCCGAGTTTTGCATGAGTCAAATAAAACACAATAAAATTCCTTAAAATGGAAACATAAATTTCATCTACCTCCAGTCTTAAGAAGCAGAGTGTTTATTTATAGATTTAAAACCAAAACAGACAAATTACAACAGAAGTAAACAGTCAGACTCCTGCCTGCTGTCACAAAAAGAATACAGAATAAGATCTTGCTGTTTGTTTTTTTCATCCTTCTGATGTTGACACATTAACAAATCCCTCAAGTAGGTATAAACTTTAGTACATTTCTGAGCAGCACTGCTGTAGTGAAAAAAAAAATTGAAAACCATCCCAAATACAATTAATTACAGCATTTTAGTTCAGATATTAAGGCAACAGAATAAATCACAATAAAAAAAAAAACCCAACAAAAAACAAATTGCTGATATGAACACAAAATTGTGGCAATGCGTCATGAGTGACAGCTGCGACTCAGCAGGTCAAGGTAGAAAGTGCATTCGCATCTTTGGACTGCAATCCGTCATACGCTGCTGACGGGTCGAGAGTAATGAGCCTTTACGTTACAGTACACATGGAGCTGGTAAATGCAGAGAGGCTGTTTTTGCACAGCTAAATAGAAGCTTCTTTTAAAAGATTCAGCAACATTTACCAATCAATAGATGTCAGAATACACCTTGATTTTTATACATCATCCAAGAAACACAAGAAAAAATGTGAACAAATCGAAGAACTTTTTTAAACAGCAAATGCAGAAGTGAAGGCCACAGTATGGCACAGACCAAAACATTTTTTTTTTTTTTTTTTGCTTTTTTTTGCTTTGTTTTCCCCCTTTTCAATCAAAATACCACCCATGTACACAGATGAACGTAAAACTGGCCAGAGATCAAACCTGGGCAAATTTGTACTTTTTGCCAGTTAATTAAATGAATAACAATTGAGAACTTTCACGATTGTGAAATCCAGATGCATCAACAAACAGCATGAACATGGACTACTTTAGTGTTTCAGTTAAAAATCAAATGAAAGATGGGAGTTGGACACAAGCTGGGCTAAAATTCTCAAGTTATGATAACCGTGAACACAAACATCATGGCTATATTGTATTCACAAAACATCTTTTTATCACAGAATAATTCATCAACTATAATTCAGTGAGAATTATTCCAACTCTAAACTGAGCTTAGCTTAATAACAGGGGTTTGTTGGTGATCATTTAGCTTCCCAAGGTTTGATTGGAAATCTTTCCAAACTGCCAAATTCATCTGTTTCTTTAAGAAAGGAACCAGAGACAGAGCCTCTTTTCAGCCAGCTGAACAGCAGCAGGCAGGGGAAAGGCTCCAGTTGCTGCCGCACTTTGTCTTGCAGCTAAACAAAAAGACTCAAAACAGTTTGAATGGTGTGCTGGAAAAGATTAGCAGTTTGAAACCACAGCTTTTTATAACCTTGGTATAATTTGATAATGGAAACCAGCACATGCCTGTAAGGGACACATACACATACATACAGCTGAAGAAAAAATATTTACATACACTGCATAAAACATCAAATTTTTAAAATCCCAGAATATCTAGAGACTCGCATTTTTTTGTTAATCTCTTCAAGTTCTGTAGTTTACATACACAAAGGTATAAAGGCCTTTCAATCACTTAGGAAACCCCAGATGATGATATAAAGGCTTTGTAAGCTTCCGGATAATTCACAACATTTGAATTACACAGAGACAAACATGTGGATGTAATTTAAGGCAACATCTCAAAAGTGCTGCTTCGTTGTATTATGCACAGAGAAATGTATCTTCTAGTTGCTGTTGAGTGGGAACTGCAGAGGGGAGTGGTACATTTCACAAGATAAGAGGGAAGAAAGACTATGAGATGGAAATACTAAATCAACATCTCCACACAGCTTGGACTCAAATGGGCCTTTCAAATGGACAAGAACCTTAATCATACTGGCAAATTAGTTACAAACTGGACTAAGGACAAAGTGTTTTGGAAGTGGTCACTACAAAGTGCTGAACTCCACACCATTAAAAGATTGTGACAGATAAGTTGTCAAATCTGACTGTTACACCAGTTATCTGGGAGAATGGGGCAGCAAATTACTGAAGGAAAGAAAACCCAAGATGAACCTATTTCTACCAAATTTTAGAACAATTTGTTTTAAAATAGCAATAAAACATCTCTAAAAAAATTATCTTGCATGTTACTTAGCAAATTCAAATAATTTTGTTAATCATTGTTAAAAAAAGAAAGAGGAAAATATAGTTTTTAAACAGTGAATGTAAATATCTGTCCCAATTAACATGCATCAAGTAATTCCTTAAATTCAGAAAGAACAGCCCATTTTTAATTCTGTTCTCTTTTCTGTGGCATATAGCTCCTAAAAGGAAAAACAAAAATCAGCAATGGTCAAAATTGGAACTAGGAGGTCAGACCTCAAAGTAAACTAGAAATTGGTATCGGCTTGTCAAACCCGATCAGTGCACCACTAGACGTAATAAAATCTCTTGACGATATAAGGCTGAACAGCAGGACCATAATTCTATTCCAAATAGATGAGGACTGTAACTCACTGCATCACATACTTTTGTTTTTCTAACATCTGTTGAGCTCAACAGCTGCTTTTCACAGCTGCCTGCCCAAACTCCTCTCTGAATCAGCCAGGCTCACCAGTGAGCCACAGATCTGGTTGGCTGTGAAAATTGAGCCTGATGGTAATTGATTGCACATAACTTCAGCGCTTCAATTAAAGAAAGTTTGTAGCAAGTGAGAAATTAGGAAACAAACTTTGAGTGTGGAAAAGCTGTGGCCATCCGTCACTGCAGCCTCCTCTCAAGGTCACTGCCAGGGAAGGGAAGGGAGGGGAGGCGGGGGAGTGGTGGGTGGAAATGACTGACAGAGAAGGGGCCGGCCTGACGGCTCAACTGGGCTGATGGCAGGCTGAAGCAAATCGTCAAGGACAGGTAGACGCGCGAGGAGTCTGGTCCGCTCACATCACGGGGCGTGGTCCATGGACGGTCCAGAATCATTGTCTTCAAGGTCCCGTGGGTCCATGGGGTTCGCCCTTGGCTCTGGCACCCTGCAAGAAGGAAAAGAAAAAAAAATAGATAAACATGACATTGGTTTCAGAGCTCCAGCTGTTTTTTTTCCCTCCCTTCTTTAGCAACCACCTGCATGCAGCCTCGCAAACACAAACTCCAGCCCTGTGATGATAAATTATGGAAATATAATAAACCTCTGCAAAATGCAATCAGCTTCAATCAAGCGTCGCCTTAAGCAGAAATCATTCATTCAGTCAGTGTTATATTAGTGCGACAGAGACAAAGTGATAGCTGAATTGCAGGGACCTGTGGTAATCTGAACCAGGCTGATAGATTCAATTTCACTTGAGACAGTCTACACTAATCATATGCTCTAATTGAACAGTGTAGCGAGGGCAGCAGAGCCCTGCTGCTCCATGAAAGGCAACTCTCCTGGAATTTTACTCGTCAGTCATCAATATTTTCCAATTACAACTGTAGCTCGGTGATCCACCTACAAAAGATTACACCTGCAAGTTTTTCTAAACACTTCTTAATTAACTTCATCACGTTTATGCCGTTTCAGGCGATTCTACTTTTGACATTTTAATTGGGTACTTTTCAATCAGAATGTTCAAACTTATACGTTTCTGAATAGCTTGTGGATTCATTTGTGAGTTCTAACAATAGGAGCCATGCAAACCACATTTTAAAAAGGAAGCACAATTGCTAAAAAGGTTTTCTGAGAACTCTTCTGAAAACATTCCTGTTTCACATGGGGGAAAAAAGCGATATTTCTCATTGTTCATTATACATTTTGAGGGAGCAAATCATCCCAGTTCAGCCTGCAGCAAACATCTCAAGAGAAGACCGTTGCATGCAGGATTTGAGAGTATAACCGCTCACACTTTATGTAATTTTTCTATTGATCCAGGACAGGTACTTTAAGGTGTTATTGTATTCATACTGCTTCAAATTTTCTATATATCACCACAGTATAGTCACAACGCTCAATTTATTTCACAGGGACTTTATGTGATACTTAAATACTCAGACATTTAGAATTATCAATTGAAAAGGAGACATGGATACAATAAAATCATCTATTTTTAAGTCACAGCTCTCAAAATGATTCATGTCTGGACATTGACGAGACTGATTTAAGTCATGAATATGCTGTGATCTAAACGATTTCAATTTTATCAAATCCTAACCGAATGCATTTAGATTTTTTTGTTGAATTTTTGAGGAAAAGTGCATATCTTTCAATCCTGGGCAAACCCAAATGCAAAAAGAAAGATACAAAGAAAAGAAAAGGAAAAAAAAAATTAAGAGCCTAATTAAAGTGTCCATACTCACACATGAAGGACAAAGTGCAATAATGTTATGACACATCAAAGAACAAAACTAAAATGTTAGAAGACTTTAATTCCTCTAAGTTGCCACATTCAATGTGGCAACTTAGACTGCCATCCATTTGGCTAGTTTGTTTTCAAGCCGTTTAAATTCAGAGCACAAAGCAGTAGGCAAAAGTCGTCTGAGTTTTATCTCATTCTCAAACACAGCTTCATCCTGTCTGAAGTGACCGTTTTGGTAAAACCTCCTTAAATTTGAGTGAGAACAGTACATTTTTCTTGACTCTCCTAATTACCAAATACGTTCCCCTTTTTATTTGTGTAACTAAGAAACAGTCATATGGCAAAATGTAAAACCATTGGAGGCAAATAAACTAATTATATTTAGGTAGTCTTAGGACAAAGAGATGCATGAGCTTTTCTGTCATTTCCACAATATATAGACCCTTTAACTTGAGATAAAAAATAAAAACAGCTACAAATTTAATAGGTAGTGGAGGAGAAAAAAGGGGCTTTAACATAAAGTGTCAGTCGGCGGCTAATAAACCTCTTTCAAGTTAACCATTTCTCTACTTCACTCTCTTTTTGAGTCTGTTCATTTTCTCTGTCCTAAATAAAACCAATTTCCCTGTGTGTATGTGTGTGTCCCAACGACTGAGTTCCTTCCCTCTATGACTTATTCATGAGCTTTAATGCAGTCGATGTTTTATTGATCAGGAACCATCATTGCCTCCTCTTTCTGATGTGACCATGGTCTGTGGAAAAAAAGAAGAGCTGACGGCTGGGAGGCTGGTCGGAGAGCTGGCCGGGGCTTCACTGAAACATACCTGGTGACGGATGGCATTGGCCATTGTGTGTGGAAATCTGGAACATTGTGAGAGTGTGTGCGACAAGGAATGAGAAAAAGATAAGGGTTTAGATAGGTCTGATCGAGAGGAAAAAAGCTAATCTTACTAATGTCTCCTCTTTGACTGAAACAGAAATGCTTCTCTGATTGCCGTAAGAGAAACCCATCGCTCATGGCAAAAAACCTCAGGCTTGTGGTAGAGAAACAACGGATGGGAGTGTGTATGATGCTGCCCAGACTTTGACTTTTGTCTCCTGCTTTCCATTTTCAATTTGGCCTCAACCTTGTTGAGCTAGCTGGAAAAGAGAGAATGGATGGGTGCTTGCCCTGATTAAGTTTGAATTCGCTATTCTTGAGCGAGAAAATGCAGTGCTCTTAAGTCATCATCCGGAAACCCTCCTATCTCACTGTTGCAGCCTAGCTGGCTCAATCCAGCCTCATTGCCATATGAATAATCATACTGCAGTAGCTTGGAAATGCTTTATGAGCCTCCGAGGTGTGTGCATGTGTATATGTGTATAAAGATGGAGAGATGAGAAAAGGAGTCGTTGAAGAGCAAACTGGGAATTGCCCTTAGGGGAGAGAGGTTTTTCTTGATTAAGCAAGGAAGTTAAACGCGAATAAGGCCATGTACATAGACCCCATGGCAATCATCCAGAGGAAAAAAAAAAAAAAACTATTCCAATTTGCATTCTCAGACAGTAGTGATGCCATCTTATGCATATTCCATCACATAGGAAGGCTGAACCCATTCCTTTAAGCCCTGAGGCATTATGAAGCTTTTTCTAATGAGAGAAGATCCTTGATGGTTACTTAAAGAGCCCAAGAGAGCAGATTTTTACCCCATGTTCTGGAGAAGCAATCCACTTGGCTTACAACTTCAGTAGCTTAAAACAGCATGGGGTGAACAACATTATGGAAGAAAACTAAACACGAGAGATTAATCCCAAGAAATTGTCCAGAATCGGATGATGTTCTTGATTGGCCGTAAAGTGCAAACCGACTGGTCAAAGTTGAAAAAAATCTGATCTTTGCCCAGTCAGCCACATGTACCACTTGTTGGAGTGATGATGACTCAAAATTAGCTTTGTTCAGTATCCATAAGATGTTGACGGTGAGAACAGAAGAAAAAGGAAACTGTACTTTATGCAACTTGTCTGCAATTCAAGAAAGCTATGAGAGAGTGGGAGAGAGCAAGACTTTCAGCAAATAATGGTAAGGCTCAGAGTGCTGCAAAATGGCTTCTAAACTACATCATGGAACATACTGAACATGAAAGTATTAAAAGACTTTTAGAAATGTCAGTTATGTTGAGCAACCATTATATAACAAATAGTAATAGTGTTCTAATAAAGTAATATATATATATCCGCTCTACCCACTGTGGTTTTTAAAGTGAACATTACAGCTGAGCACACCAGTCCGACTCACTTCACTCATCTTTACACTCACTTTTTAATCTCTGCATTGCTTAATCTAGTACAAGACCATTTAACATGCTGTTTTGAACCAAGTAACCACAGCAGAGAGGCTTTTAGGTCAAAATATATAATGCAATTGATCCGCATCATGTACTATTAACGGATTAAGCTTTTAAATTAATTGCATATCTTAACATATTGACATTGACAGCCCTAATAAGTAATGATAACTGGGCTAGCCTGTAATACAAGACGCTAAATTCAGTTTAAAATTTTACCTCTATAATCACTGAGCCATTGCTTTGAAATAAAAGCAAAATCCTGGTTGAAATCCCTCAGAATAGGTAAACTAAAAAAAAAAATAATTTAAAATACAGAAATGCTCACAGAAGAGTAAAAACTGTGGGAAGAAATGCCTAAGTAAGAAATGTCTAATTTAGAGATTGCACTACAGAGACCTCCCATCTGGTGAACCTGTAATTTCCCCAACACTTTCAACTCTGTTTATTTTGGGCAAGAATTTTAGTAACAGCTTTCCCCTACCAAGAAGGAAAACACTAATGCCAAAAAAAAGAACGATACAGAGAAGAAGGATAAAAACTTAAAACTAAAAAAGTTAATTAGGATGTGCTTCAGGTAAATAACGATCAGAACATGGAGCACAGAAGTATCAAGGAGGTGATATTATCCTAATTTACAAAAAGGTTACGTTTAACCTTTGTGGAGTGGCTATGGTTTATAGTGGGAATACTAATCATCTTGTAATCGGATATTTATAAGTTCAACTCCAGATTCTGTGTTGACTAGGACTTGAGGATCGATTTGTGCATGCGCCATGATCAGTCTGTGGCTCTGATAAAGTGTTAAGGAAATCAAGGTTGTTTTCATAGTGCCTTTTCGCTCATCATAATTGTTGGGTCTACTCTGCGGTTTATGTTTTGATCTTGGCAATACTCCATAGATTCTATCTGGGGTTTAAGTCAGACCAACTTCCTGGCTAACTAAGTAAAATTGTAATTAATAAATGACAATGACATCAGCATCTCCATAAAACTTGTCAGAGAACAGTGACATCCTAATTAATTACAATGCTATAGTAGTTTTCCAGCCTCAAATACACAGAGCTTTGATCAAAATCAGAAAAGTCATCAGTAATCTTGTATTTATTCCCTTTAAATTAAAAAAAGAGTAGAAAGGTCATTTGTCTTTTGTATGAAAACAATTTCACTGTAATATGTTTGCAGATTGTCAATTATACACAACAGTATAAAATAACAGTTTCTGTAAGACAAATAGGTCATGAACAGGAACAGGATTAAAAGGTGTGGGGCGCACAGTGGTGTGCACTCGTGGATCATCACAGACTATTTTTAGCTCTTTGTAACAAACAAAAAGGTGAAGTTGTGCTGCTGCGCCATGAATCAAACTACATATCCAAATGCTCTGGGCTGTCATTGTCTACCTCTGTGATACAATAAAAAAACAAAAAAACACAGTGAACCTGTTGACAAACCATCTCTGTAGTAAGTGTGTTTTAATTTGTGAATTAAAAAGCATAACCTTGTCACCCTGGCTGTTTCAAAATGCAGCTGCTAAAATTTTTAATGCACAAAGGATACAGGGGTACTTTCCTCTGACAGTTGCTTCATCAGCTGTGCCTACTAAGTTTAGCTCCAATTATTTTTAAATTTCTGAGACTAGTTTCAAAGGACGACTGCATCCTCCCCATAACAGATGAAAGCCCCTCTGACAAGATTAGAGCTGATGTCAAGATGAAGCATGTCTTGATTTTTACAACATGGATTGTAGGAAAAAGGTAAAAATATGCTGAACTCAAGAGTCTGAAACTTTATGATAACCCACGTCAAGATAACAGGTAGGAGAGGCTAGAAAAAGGACAAAAAGTGCTTCACATCATAATTCTCTTCCCCTAGTTACTATTTGGGGTTCTTCTGTTTAATACTTGTTGCTAACTATATCGATTTTTTAAACCATTTCTAATATATTATCACATAGTTTTTTTTTGTTTTACCTTGCCTTTGCAGAAATAAACAATGCGCCAGTAGTTATTGATGAGAGGAGTTCTTAAGAGTCCACAGTGAGAGGCTGCTGTGTGGGCACAAGTGCAGCAATATGTGGAGGTACAGCAGGTGGACGACAGAAAGAATGAGTCACTGTTGGGATTTTATTACAGTAAAACTATTTTACTATCAAACCTCTGGCCAGCAGGGAATCTGATACACCAATTTCACATCCTCAAATACACACACACACACACACACACACATATATATACATATA